>JASXSY010002130.1:0-21654 GCA_034509805.1 Sipha maydis
AACGTCATGCGTATTACAAGACTTGAAAAATGAATTATTAATCAGTTACGTGTTAATCAATATACACATGATGCGATATACTTTACAGAATATTGTAGTAGTAGTAGTAATGGAAGTATTTATAAGTGAGATTTTATCTTTCGCTCAATGTTTTTCTATACGTATGATCTATTAAATGTAAGTACCAAAATAATACTTGGACAAACAACAAAATATTTGTTTAAATTACGGTTAAATATACATATTATTATTATTATTCACATGTATCACGCAGTTAAGTAAACTTTACGAACATTTTTTGAGCGAAATTGTTTCTCATCTACGCATTACGATGGTTCTTCGTAATTGGAAACAGAAGTACCGAAAGAAATGAAACCAATCGAAGAATATTACGGATGTGAAAACGCGTATATCGTTTTATATTTCATCGTATGAATTTACGTCATAGAATTATAACCACTCTAAATCGTCACCGTAGCGGTTTATATTATTTTTCGGAATATAATTTTCATGAAAAAATTAATTTAAGTATCTTCTCAATTGTTTGTTTGCTCTGCGCGAGTAATACAGATGTAATTTAAAAGTTTGTTTAAAAAAAGATTGAAACCAAATGAATATTGTGTAAAATACGTACATGCAGCTTTAAAGACGGAGGTAAGCACAATATATTTTAAAAATAAAAAAAAGAAAGAAAGAAAATGAGGTAGACGAATGCCATTAAAGAAAATATGATAACAAAAAGGCGAGTAAGATAAAATGAGAGTTGGTGTACGTACCGTATACGCAACGAAAAAGGAAATCCAAAAGTATTTACTTACAACGGTATACCATTTCGCGGTATCTGTAAGAAAACAAATAAAAAAATCTTCAGTTATAATTCCAGTTAAGTATTTTTACGTGCATGATATTCACTCCCTACACTCCCTTTAGAGTTCAATTATTTACCAATTATAAACATATTCAAATTTTATTTTATCCAAAAATATTGATTTTTAATTGATACTACAAAATTATACAATGCATAAAAGACAATTAACATATCAATGACTAGGTAATAAAAGTAATAGATATTTTATTTTAAAATCAGCATTCTGTAGGATTTTGAGAATTAATTTAAAATATCTAAACTTTCAATAATTTTAGTCAAGTCTTTTTCAATGTGAAGAATAGATAGATTAGTAAACCGATCTTGGAACAAGAAGTTCTCATCCATGTCTTACGTATAATTCTACGCATAGCTGAAAAACTATACTCACACGTTGCAAAGCTAACTGGAAAAGTTAGGACTACTTGTAGCAATTTGTGTAAGTTCGGAAATATTTCTCTGCTGATTGTAGTTTTTAAATATTTGTTTATATTATAAATATTTTATTTATAATATTATAAAGAAAATGTTCTCAATATTTGAAATTTACTATGTATATTTGAAATAATTTTAATATTTGAAAAATATGTTTCTTAAAATTGGGCTAACATTTTTAAGGGGACTTACTGGTTATAAGGGAGGGGTCTAATCCTCCCCTCCGAATATCCGCCAATGTAACTAACCGTTCCCTAATATCAGTAATAGATTTTTTTGTATAGTTATCTTTACTTTGATCGATTCTTAATGTAATATAAATTATGTTTTTATATTATATAAAGTTTGCAATTATTTGTGCCGTGCATAGGTTTGCCGTTTTAGTAAACGAAAATATTAATAAATAATCTAATATTAGGAGTTCCGCAATAACCGTCATAGCATACATACGTCCGGTAAACACGTACCTACGTTATCACTAACTTGGAATACTTCGCAAAACAAATCTGTCATTTCATACCTTCGCATGACGCTGCGATTTTCCAATTCAAGCGGTTATTCGGAACCTGCACCATTTGATTCCCGTCGAGAATATTGAGGCAGATCTAACGGAACTGAGCTTTTCTATCTTAAGTGTTCGTCAAATTCTTAATCCTTTTATAAAAAAGTCTATTGTTACTGTTTTTAGTGGGTCTCGAATTGATTAAATACAGCCATAACATTTTTAAATTAGGTAACCAAGTTACTAAATTCCATAATTACTGTCAAATAGCCCAGGAAATCCTGCTTTCCTCCTCAATGCATGGAATGTCAACTGTACGGTCATACCAAGTCATACTGCAGACATCTTTCTCGCTGTGTCAAATGCAGTGAGACTCTGCGGATTCCACAAAGTCACAATAACTACCCGCGAAATGTTCTTTATATTCTGATGCCCATACGGCAAATTATAAGGGTTGCCCTGCCTACAAAAAACTCATCAAATTCCAAGATAGGAAACGACCTCTTTCCAGACCAACCAACAACGACGCTTCAAACAAAGCGTATTCAGGCGCCCCGGCAGTCAAAGTCCCGGTCACTCAACCCCCTCTCAAAATCAAGCCATATGCTGAATCAATAAAAAACGAAGAACAATTTTCTTCCATCAATATTTCCAATACCCTAGTTAATTTTATTTATAATCTTAATTCCATTAACCACATTAATTTCTCTTCTCACTACAACTCTTTAATTTCTCCTTGCTAAATCAATATAATAACGTACTCGTATATACATTATGTATTATAATGTTTCTACTAACTAATTATCACTATTTATTTTAATTTTATAATATTATTCTTATAAAATTGTTTTCATTATTCCATTATTAACTCACTAGTTGCAGTAAATTAATTTTAATTGTTTATGTTATAATGTAATGTACAGTCTTTCGGGACTAATGTATCTTATCTTATCTTGTAACCTTTGTATCTCACATTCTTAAATAATTGTAGAGCTATCATAGTTATACTATAAGCTTATAAAAAGCTAATACTTAAGCAATGTTTAATTATGTATCAAAAATATCGATCGTTTGTAAAGTTCAATAATAAATGCAGATAGAACTATCATGATTTTGGATCTCATCAATATTTGTTTGCCGTTTCAAATATTTAGTTTATCATGTTCTAGTTGTATAAAATTACGATAACGTACTGGAAAATCGTGGTATTTTTTATTATTATTATTTTTTTTTTGTTCAAATATTAGCTCTATATATTTGTAGAGCTTTAGCATTGATGGAACAAAAAAATTCTATACAAATCAAACAATAACAAACCAGCGTATGAAATGAAATTTTATTTTAGTTTTTCTTTGAAATTTAGAAAAGTCCCGTATTGACTTTTAATATAGAATGTTTGTAACACTTTTATAACAATCAAAAGGAAAAAAGAAGCGAAAAAAATGACCAAACCAATTCAATTATATTTTTCTCATAGCTCTGCATTAATTTTAAAAATTGCTTTTATATTTTTGTAGATTTAAGGACCCACACTACCGATTCAGTAAAGTACAGTTAAATAATAAGTCAATGTGTATATATACAGTTATATGTTGTATCGAGGTTTAGCATAATGATAGTGTTATGTTTTTGTTTTACATAATTTATAATGATTAATTACGGAACAATAGCTACTAGATAAATAACTATACTTTATAATGACACAAACTTACGACGATCGGCTAAATGATTAAATCCGTAAGTGGTCAGGGAAATATTTGACGAAGCAGTAGAAAAAGTTTGAAAATCAAATTGACTTCTTAATGACTGTAAGAAGTGAAGCCCCTGAGCAAGAACATCAAATTTTAGGGAATTGGATAAGATTTAATGTTACGTCGGATATCATGGTTAATAGCTTTTATAAAATGCACAAATTTATATTGCGTCAACCAATGGATATGTCGGGGGTTCTTATCAGTACGGGTCCATGATTTTATCGAGTTCGATATTTCATCGTTAGCTGTTGTTAAATCGACCGAAGGTATTTGTATTTATTAACATTATTTTTGTCACTAAAAAAAGGCGGTATACTGGCAGTATATTTTGTATACATGTACAATTGTACAGAGAATAAAACAATATAACGATTGGGACAAAACACACATGTACAATGTAATATTGTAATAATTGTATTATTATTAAAAGAGTTGTACGCGGTCGTAGTACTGAAGTGTGTACAATGTAGTCGTATACAGGGCATAGTATGTATATACCATATGTACTGTATGTAAAATAAAAAAACTGTGGCGCTTGGGTTTCAACTAATAATCAAGCTTACAAACATATTTGGCTCTAAAATGTATGAAAAAAATCCTGTCGGCAAATTTTTCATCAAATCAATTCGTATAATAAGAATTATTCCAAAATGTATTCTCAGGTACTTGTTTTATGAGATAACATTATGAACTTTTAATTGTGTAGCAATGTACCGGTAAATGTATTCTTATATTTTATTAGCGTTAAGAAATATTATCATATATACTTAATCATATCGGGTTTATTTTTTTCTATTTCCTAATAACCAATTAATTGTTCAATTATTTCAATGATCAATTGTGTATCTTTCTTTAATTTCTTATAAAAATATAACTTAATAAATAGTAACCATTTACAATAAAAATGTGTCTGTTAAAGAACAAAATTAGTCTAAATTGTATTGTTTTATAAAAGGTAGGTACAATTTTTTGTGAAAACGTTATATTTATGTTAAAGGAAATAGTTTTTCTTTCTTCATTCAATTAGTTAACATTTTATTCTTGTCTTCAATTAACGGGTATACATTCACTCATAGTTATAATATTATTAAAGCAAAGTTAAAAGCATACGAATGGTTTAAAAAAAAAAAAAAACATTAAACAAAATTATATTTCTCTTTATAAATGACATTATGTTATTATTAAAAAAAAATTATATTATTCAATCACAAATTCGTGGGTTATAAGTTATAAATTATATTTTATATAAAATATATTCAAATTATTAATTTTATTTTATAATTATTACCATTTTTATAGTTTCTGACTCAATAAAGAAGTTACTGAGTTTCTGAATTAAGGTAATTTTTGTTTATTTTTTAAACAAATTTTTGGAGTATGAAGAAGTTTTATGTTTGGATAAAATTTAACATAAATTGATTTTAAAAAAAAACTAAAGAAAAACAGGTATAAAAAAATTAAAATTTGAAATATGAAACAAATATTAAATAATGTTGACAATATCAAGATAAAACGATTATAATGATTGCTTTACGATATTTTTGTATATTTGCACTATATATTACTTTCAATTATTCGATTATTTACAACATAAATATTTAAATAAAACAATTCAAAAATTTATTAATTGAATCTTTAATATAGAAAATATTATTGGTCTTAATGTGCTTATTCTTAACGAACAAATACTTAGAACAAAAATAAATTGTTTTGTGTGTTTAGAGTGCATTAGCATTTGTGATACTTGTACTTTACTGAAAGTAAAATAAATAAAATTATCATTATTTTCTTGATATTTTATGAAAATCAATTTGTATTGTACAGAACAAGAAAGTCTATTTTAATCAATTTATTCGTTTTATGAAATATGAGAATCAGAAAGAACAGAAATTTGGGAAATATTATGTCGTACTGATTTGCACAATTTATGTTCGCATGAAAAAAAAAATTGCATAATGTTTTTATTGTTTTTAGTTTTTTTATTTCCCGTAACGATCCCTTTGAATGTTAATAAAATCCAAAATTATAATTTAATGGCATATTTTTTTGTTATAAAACGGTGGCCAAATATCATATTGTTTCGTCTTGTTCTAAGAAATTTCAGCAACTAATCTGTCCACTAAATAATGTTCCGGTTTTTTGTTGATAAAAAAGATATTATTGCAATCCATCTTTTTATACCGGTTTTATCAATCATGACAATCGCACCTTTTGTTGGAGACAACAATAATGATGTTCTACCTTTATACCGTTACGCTGAGGAATATATATTTTTATCGATTTTAATAAACAAATATAAGTTAGTTTAACAGCGTTATTTTTATTTTCCATAAAAGATAACTGGAGTAAAAACGCGTCGACCACACGGGTAATATCCACCTTTTTGATTTTCAATCGAAACTATCACAACAATTTTGCAAGTCATTCAAAATACATTGATAATGATTATAAAATTATCAAACATTCCATACTAAAACATTATATGAACATTTTAAAGTTTCCAATTTTAAAATTATTTGAATTTAAAATCGACTAAAATTTACCATTACAGAGATAATAACAGATTTACAAAAAAGCAGTCATAGCACACATAGACACTCACTAACTTTATTATTCGTATATTGCTACTTGTTTGATTTAATTATTTTTACCTTTCACTAACTACAGCTATTTTTATCTTTTCTTATATTTCATGGACTCTAATACATCCTATACCCCACAATCGAGTCTTCACAGATAAACCAAGCATTCTTATTTAAAATTGAATACAAATCAAATATAACACATCGAATACGTCTTGATCGATTACATTGATTGCACTTATAGGGACATGCGCGTATACAAGGAAGGATGGGGTTGAAGTTCAACATCTCCGAAATTCAGGAAAATTATTAAATATGTTTTGTAGAGTAAAAGTAGTTAATAAATTATATTATTATGAAATTTTACACCATAGACTTTTTTCCCAAAATATTTTTTATGTATATACTATTACTTCACGCTTTCCGAGTTATGATCAATCCTGCAACAATATTGTACAACAACGATTGTTTCTTTATGTAGAGATATATCGGATATAATTGTACGTCTATATGTTTCGCGTGTTCATTATTGTTTATTACCCACAATTGAATGCCATACGGAGGGGCGGTCAGAAAATAGACCATCGTCCACGAGTTGATTCAATTGCATTGGCTTTTCCAGCGCGCAGCGGTTGTGATAATATAGGTAAACAGCGTACTATACGCTACAGGTACCACGTATATCCGTAATTATGGTTTTGTACTTAAACATTCTAACATCCGGTTTCCATATAGCTTCAAAAATAACGTTTCACAGCTTAGCACACTGCTTGTTAATTTGAATACCTCGTTGACGCGAAATTGTTTTCAAGTGTGAAATTCACGGTTTGTACCGAATTTGCTGCATTGATTTCTGGAGTTACATATTGTTATTATTATCGACCTATTTTAGAATATGGTGGTTGTATAGTTTGGAATCCTTATACTACTAGTGACTCACAAAGCAGTTCAGTGAAAATATATACGTTTTGTCAGTTACATACTCAGAACGCCCTATCCTGTGTACGATTTTGATCCAATAGCTAATTTTCTTGGTCTTTACTCCATAACTGATTACAGGCCTGTCGATAGGGGGGGAGGGAGGACGAAAGGTAGGATTCCTCTCGAGCTTGAACATTTTAAGCGGTCTGAAAAAAGAGGGATCGTAATTAATTATTGAATTCAAACATTTTTTTTTTATATATTTTTTACTTAAAATAGAAAAAGTATAAATATTTGAAAACTATTTTGTCTTGGAAGGGAGTTGAGAGAGGGAATGTGACCGTGGCTCCTGGAACCACCACTAATAGGGTCCTTTAAGCATTTTCCTCCCGGGCCTGAACTTTTCTCTCTACGGCTCTAGCTGAGCGTAAGCGCACTGTTGCAATTAAATTCATTAATGGTATATTTAATGGCGAAATTGACTCATTTGATATAATCTCGCTTTTATGTTTTAAGGTGCCACGATGGACTACAATAACCATCATTCCTTTTTATATCCCTAAGTTCTCCAAGAATAATTTAAAAAAATGAACTTATAGGAAGTCTAATTGCGAGTGTCAACGTTGATTCCACATTTGCAAACTAATTAAGTTACTTTATATTTTTTTTGTGCAATAACTATGGTTTATATCATATTGTCAAATAATATATATTTTTAAATCTAGTAAAAATAATTATATACATACTAATGGACATGAGCTCGTAAATTTAAAAAATAAATAAATGAATAATAATATCACAATAACCGTTAAATGTTTTTATTTTTATTCGATTTTATTCTACTACAAACACATGTAGCTAAATTATAAATTTTTCAATTAAAATTCTCACTGTTTATTTGCACAATTACCATAAACCTCAAGTATTTATTTATTTAACTTTTTTTTTTTTTTTGACAATAACAAATTTATTTATGAAATTTTAGCATTCTTCAATGTCACACATTTATGTATAAGTGTCTTCGGATCAGTGGTGTCAACTTGTATTTTATTTGGTGAGACAAAGTATAAAATCTTGTTAACACCACCATGGATGCATCCAAAAAGTTAGAGCAAAATAATGACTGGCTACATGATTGAATAGTTTATCGTAAATTTAACCATCATAAAACTTGAAAATTTCAAATATCTATAAGTAACACAAAAAATTCAAGACCTTCCGAAATTCACACCATCTCTAGATAGCTGCCTAATAAATATTGTGTGAAAATGTCATGTCTTTGCGATCAATACTTTTTGAGTCATAATGAAAATAAAAATTTGATTTTCTTAAAAAATCGGTGTGCCGTACATTATGCCATTTTTTGCAATTTTTCATTAGTTTTTCGCATATATTGAAAAAACCGTTGAGCAATTCAAAACAATTATTTCCTTACAATGCACCAATCGGACACGGTTTCGGATCGAAAACTTCCCGGGAAGTTTTAGATTGGAGCACGTTTTCTAAGAGAAAAGTTGTTGAGAGACACAAAAAAAAAAAAAGAAAAGAAAAAACACACACACACATCATGGTAAGATCGATAGCTCCCTTGTTTCACTCAGAATCTAAAAGATGTTTCAAAAATGTTTCACGGGCTTATTGGTTATTTAAGTAACTATCTTAAGATGTTTGATAGATGGACCCTCATGCTATATAATCACTTTTAAACACTGAGCTCCGAAAGGCATTTAGTTTCATTATGTGTGCGAAATATATATAAATGTACGTCTTTATACTTGATATGGTATAAAGACATACATTGAACGAATTGCTCTATCGCATCATAGTATTCTATCATCTACAGATCGGCTGTCACTTAATTTGTAAATTCCTAAGATTTACTAATTAGAGTGTAAATTTATCAACCCATACCTAACATCAAGTAACAACCCTACACCTTATCAATCAACCCATACCCACACAATCACCAGACACCTACCATCATAGTTAAATGCAGGGGTAAACTGATACTGAAATTTACGAATGACTATTATTTTATATTTAAAATTGAGCTATATATATATATATATATATATATATATATATATATTTAATGATCATACTGTATTTTTGTTAGGTTGTAGATAAACCATTTCTATTGAGTAAATTATTTTATATTTTTTCAAAAACCGTTCATCAATCAAAAAACACGGTTTGTCAGTTCCAGATAACTTATTTAGACCAATCGTAAACAATCCATTTGGTTGGAACTACTCTCTCCGTCAACAATAATAACAAACAAAAAAAAAAAAAATCAATAAAATTTATTAAATAAAACTCGTATCGTCGTAGTTTAAATGAAATCGGAATAAAGTGAATCTTGTAAATTTCATAAATTAATAAGATTACATTTTTTTAATTTGATCCTTTTAATACTTGTATTTTATATATATGTTTATTTATATGTTTTATTTGTATAAAACAGGTTGAGAATATATTAAATTTAACTTGATACGATTTATTTAGTAAAAGGGATTACCTTTTCGTAAATATCTGAAAATATATTCCATCAATATTATACATGTGTTTTTGCGGTCGAAAAAAATTGTCGGTAAAATATGCCCGATATTTCTTTTACTTATTCTTAATATATATTTTCTCCGGGGCTAATAATAATTAATAATGATAACGATTTGTCCGATTAAAAAAAAATAAAAGAAGCCTTGTATTATGCGTAAAAGGAAGTAAATTAATGACCGGTTTGTTTTGATAAACTATATAGATTTAAAGGGGGACGCATTTCTTGGAAAAATATCCTAATTCGTATTTCGGAAGCAATAAAAGAGAACTGCGAGAATACTACATCATGTTTAGGTATCTAACTTTTATTAATATTGTTATTATTATTTTACATGCATCAACTACAACTTTATTATGTCGAACAACAATGTCACTATCGCTGTGATATTATTACATAGTATGCAGTGGAGAGCAGTTGACAGCAGAGGGACGGATGTGTTCAAACAGTCGAGGCGCGGAAAGAGACGCAAGTGAATTTGCGATGTTTTCAGGAAACTTCATTGAATATAAATTCTCGTGTTTGATAGCGTGTCGCCAGCGAACCAATATTCGGATACTGTATACTGTTTGATCAGACTGTATAAGTATATTTGCGACAGTTCGCTCGCGTCCTATTATTCTACGAACTTTACCTATATTATAATATCTTGTACAACGTCAGTCATCCCCCCTCACTATTTGGTTGTGCGCTTTCATATTGTTTCGCTTAATAGTATACACTAACATCAACAAGTTGTCAGTAGTATGCAATAACTTTGTCAACTAATTTCCCGACGGTCTTGCAACGTCTAAGGTATACTTCTAACAACCGTAATATATACAGCATAAATGACATTGCTCTAAAATTTAAATATAATTCGATACATTTTTATGTATATTTATAGTGCATTATTCACGTCCGTAGCATAAGCATTTCGTACGAGTAAATGTCGTTGACAATATCACCGACTGTAAAGACTTCTACAAAAATTGTGTACAAATACCATCGAGTCGCTAGAAGGAGAATCGCAATTGATTTTCGATTCTCATCAAACCAATTTTATCTGTACAAAATATATTTCTGATGTTTGTAAATATTTTATACGGGTTTGGTATAGATATTGTACAATGCTATAACTGCTGGACAAAAGTATATTTTTCAAGTAGAAAACGTGATCTAATATCATGTGGATTACGTAAAGTAATAATAAAAGCGATGATTTAAAAATTTAAAGACAGTTAAATATATCTATTTAGGAACCATATTTAATTAAATAATTTAATCGTTTATTTAAATTTATTTAAATGTCAAAACGTATAACTAAATGCCTATTTCAAGTTGGGAAATTAATGCAAATGAAAAGTTTTTGTATAATTTTAAAAAATTAAATTGAATATTTGTCAAGGAATTTAGTAAAATGTTTGATTTTACTATATGCCTTAGATATATGTATGATTTTTTTTTAAAAAAAAAAATTACATTTTTATGTCAATGTTCTACATAAATTATCAGAAAATATTTTATTTTTATTTTTTTAAATTAATTTGACAAGTTCATTGTACATGAGGAACGATATGAGATTGATAGTGACTGTTGGTTTCATACAGATCAGTTGGAGTATTAAATTTTATTTTTTTCTAAGTAGTATGAGCGACATTCTGTTATT
This sequence comes from Sipha maydis, assembly GCA_034509805.1. Lineage (NCBI taxonomy): Eukaryota > Metazoa > Arthropoda > Insecta > Hemiptera > Aphididae > Sipha > Sipha maydis. Next base: position 11,265 of record JASXSY010002130.1, read on the forward strand.
ATATGTTTGATTAATAGTAAATATAGTATTACGTTCCGTAAAGTACATTTTATTGATTTCTTTTTTCAATAGGTGATCATGGGTTAGACGAGTACGGCCGGTTCTTAAACGGTTGATTGATGTGTTTATTTTTCTGAATGTTTGGGTTTGATACCATGATTCTATGCTTTGTTATATTTGGTTTAGTTTAGTTGTTTGTTTCGATCAATGATTTTACAAAATATTAATTAAGCTTATCACTATTGTTTTTTTAATGTAAAAATTTGTTTATAATTTTATACTTCTATTAAGTAATTGCGTTTTTTGCTAGACAATCTGCTTCTTCGTTTCAATGTATATTACAGTGACCAGATATTCACATAACATTGATAATTTTGCTTGCTTGTCTTAATTCTTATTTATATTTCCTATTTTCTTATTTTGTTTATTATTATAGAGATTTTATTGAATTAAAAATTATTTTATATATAATACTTAAAGAGTCTGTAAATATGATATATTTTTGTGTGGGATTTTTATTATATGATAAGGGACCGTTATAATGGTAAGTTTCTTCTGTGTATATACAATTTTAATTTGATAATTTAAGGATATGTTAACATTTTTGGTTATGACTGTTATGCTAATTCCATGTTAGTTTTCGGAGGCATCTGTGTAAATGTGTTCACTGGAGTTGTTGTTTTTATGTCCCTAAAAGAGTCGAGGAAGATTTCAGGATAGGTTTCACTTTTTTATATTTTCCAAGTTCAATATTTACGTTTACTTTACTGGATCAAGGTAGGGTTGAATAATTTAATATTTTATTATGTTGGGAAGATTAAGCTGGTTTGTTTTTGTAATCTGTATAATGTGTATTGTTATTATGTCTTCGTAGTTAGTTTTTGTGAGTTTCTTTATTTATTGTGGCTTTCAAAATATCAATATCGAAAGTAATGGAACAGTGACAGAGAAAATATAATTTAATTAATTTTTTACAAAAACAAATGTTAATGCTGTTATAATATTTTAATTGTTTATATCAATTTGGTATTCAATTACTATATCGAGTATTCTATAATAAAGTTACTCTGGACGAAAATCGTCAAATAAATATAACTAACCCTGAGTACGTGCAGGTAATAGTAATATATATTCTATATTGTTTATGATGTTAATATGAAAATGTAGAAATTAGTAGTATATTTTGGACACAATTGGCATTAATCAAAATGTACATAATAATATTTATATATAGTTTGACATTGCGTTATAATATTTGAAAATACAAACAAGTCACTATAATTCGTGGCGTCAAGTTGAATAAAATACTATTTATTTATTATGACAATAGTAAGACGTTCATTTTAATTATAATAATAATATCTATTTAAAACAAAATACATTATGATACATTGTATTGTTGATTTACTGATACAAAAATTGATTCAACTTAAAAATTAAATATTTGGTTTAAATTTATAAAATATATATTTGTCATTTTAGCAAAAAAAATGTTCAGAAACAGTCAAATAAATAATTTGTATGTGTAAAATAATGTTGTTATTTAATATTTTAAATATTTTCTCTTACATTCACAATCACAACGTGTGCATGGATACTACTTATAAGTAATTGTGAATAACATAAAGTTATTATAATAACCACAAGATTTTTAAATATTATTAAATTTTTTTTTTTTTAAATCCCTATTCTTATATTTTACAGTATAATATCAATAATATTGAAATTAATGAAATGTTAACATGTTTTAGAAAAATACATTATTATATTTAGTTCATAAGAGTGATAAAGAATGGAAAAAAACGAATTATGGTAATAAATCAACGCTGTTAGTTTACTTAAACATTAGAAGTTAGTAAATATTTGTTGATTGAATCAAAAATTTCACTTTAATTAAATAACGCACATGTTTAATTTCACATTAATTGCTCATAAAGTATAAATTTAAAATATTATGTAAAATGGTGATTTGGAGAGTTATAAAAACGTTTACGTTAATAAATCAATTTAAAAAAAGAAATAACACTCCTAAAATGTACCCCTGGATGTTATTGCATTGTATTTTGTTTTCATTTTTGTATTCTAGTATCTTAGAATTATTATTTGTTCTATTTTCGCTATCATAAAATATACATTATTCTAAGTCGACTTGAAAAAAAAAAAACGATTCTCAGACTTTAAAAAGAACATTGTACGTGCTTTAAAAACTTTGTGTAGCATTGGAGCTTGGTAAAAATTGCAAATACACGCGGCTCTCAATCATTGGTACACCATCTGTCCGGAACATATAACGATTGCAACAACTCTCTCAAAACTTTTCCATTCGTTTGTCGTCAATATTATTTTCACAGCTTAACTCGAAATCTCAATATGAATATGGTACATCTGTGTGAGGTCTTGTGTCAGTTTTACATTTGGTGAGAAAACTTTAAGTTGTGAGTTAGCATATGAAATGAATTAATATCCATTGAAAATTTCAATAAAAAATGTTTATTGTACGCATGTATCTTTATTTGTATAAGGAAAAAATAAATTGCTTTGAAATGCAATCGAGAGGAACTAAAATACTATCATTTAAAATAATTTTCGGTTTTATTCGGATCATAACATGGAAATTTATTGGATTTTTAGACAGACAAATTGTTCTAAGGCGGCTTTTTTATGCGGGATACGTTTAAGACTTTTCCACTAAATATATTATTCAATATTTCACTTTGTATGTGTGTGTGTGTGTGTGTGACATTAAAGATGTTCACAGAATTATATTTTAATCTCCTATAACAAAATTTTCGAGACACTATAAAAAGAAAGCCTTTTAAATTGAAATAGAACAAAGTAAATTTATAGACTAGGTAAGTTTCATATTATTTATAATTCAATTGTATTATAAACTTATATATAATCTTTGCTATGTATATATATTATAATTATAAATATTATATATATTTTATACAAACAAAGACAGATACGATAATTATATACATTTATACAAAAATAATTAACATAAATAAGATGCACACACCACAACATTGATACATTTATCGACGAGAACGTTTGGTGTAGATCATATAGCAATAAATCTTTGAAACGTACTTCCCATCAAAGGCTGGATGAATAAAAAAATCGGCTTAAATTGTTTGACGTCGATTATTGAACCTAGGAATCAAACCGGAATACGTGTGATTTAAACCATAACTTTGGGCAGTGGCGTGTCCAGCACAAAATAATTGGGTAGGCCCATTTTGGCCATTTAGTTGTGTAGTTTGTTAACTCTATACCGAAAAGATTTTGCCGATAAAAAATAGCATTATGGGTAGTACATTTTTAGGTTTTCAATTTGAACATTATACTTGCTGTATTTAGGTTTTTTTTTTTATTAAATAATAGGCACTTAAAAAGTAAATCATTTTAAACAATATTGATTAAATATGTATTAGGTAAATGGTACCTAGGTATAACATAATAATAAATTTAACAGTCTTTATTCTTAATAGACATTTTAAAGAAAATAAGTTTTAGAAAAAAAAGTTCACGAATTTTCACCTGTACACCGTTATTAGAGCCAGACATATAAGATGCACCGTCATAACTTTGACCAACACACTTAGTTATGTCTCAATTAATATTTTTCAAAAATTCATGAATAGTTTTCGATAAACTTTTTGCATCAAGATCTTGTATCAGGACAAATCCAAGAAAACGTTCTTTGATATTTGAACCCATATGTATATCTTACATATGCTCATTTGTTCCTGTTTACTAATGTTTCGTGCTTCTCTTCTTCTTCTTCTTCTTTTGCTTCGCCTTCCTCCCAACTATTTGGGGTCGGCCACCCTTGTCCTACACCTCCACTTTACTCGGTCAATCACATCTCCTCTGCACACACCGACAGCCCTCATGTCATTCTCCAAAGTCTCCAACCATCTCTTTTTTGGTCTTCCTCTTCCTCTTTTCCCTTCAACGTCCATCTTCATAACCACTCTTACTGCATTCGTTTCCTCTCGCCTCATCACATGCCCAAACCATCTCAGCCTATTTTCTCTCATCTTGTCCACAATTGGCGCTACACCAACACTACCTCTCACGTATTCATTCCTTATTCTATCTTCTCTTGTCACTCCACTCAACCATCTAAGCATTCTCATTTCCGCGACACTCATACTTTGTCCTATTCTCCTGTTAACCGCCCAACACTCTGAACCATACAGCATAGTTGGTCTCACTACACTTTTATAAAATTTACCTTTCAGCCTAATTGGAATTCTCTTATCGCATAACGAGCCCGATGCTTCTCTCCATTTCATCCACCCACACTTAATCCTATGTTTTACATCAATGTCAAAGCCCCCGTCCTTTTGAACAAAAGATCCTAAATATTTAAAGCTCTCAACTTCACCTATCACATCACCATCTATTGTCAGTTGTCTCCTCATTCCTTCAACTTCTTGGTCTCTTTGTCCAAAATCATACTCAATATACTCAGTTTTATTTGTACTAATTCTCAATCCCTTTTCTTCGAGAGCTAACCTCCACTCATTTATTCTATTATTGACAACTTCTAGGTTTTCTCCTATCAGAACTATATCATCCGCAAACATCATACACCATGGTATCTCACCCTGTATCTCCTTTGAAACCTCATCTATTACCACTGAGAACAGGTAGGGGCTTAGAGCTGACCCCTGGTGCATACCTACTCCTATACTAAAACCTTCTGATACTCCACAGCGACTCTTGACACTAGTACTCGACCCTTCATACATATCCTGGATCAAATTAACATACATTTTTGGGACATTTTTTCTCATTAATGCCCACCTTAAAACTTCCCTTGGCACCCTGTCATACGCCTTTTCTAAATCTATAAACACCATGCATAGTTTTTTATTCTTTTCTCTGCACTTCTCTACTAATTGCCTAACACAAAATAATGGCTCCATTGTCGATTTTCCTGGCATAAAACCAAACTGGTTTCCTGATATCGAGGTCTCACTTCTTATCCTCTTCTCTATAATCTTTTCCCAGATCTTCATACTATGACTCATGAGCTTTATTCCTCTATAGTTCCCACATTCTTGTATGTCTCCTTTTCCTTTAAATATTGGTACAATAAAACTCTTTCTCCAATCTTCTGGCATTTTTCCCTCTATCAGTATCTTATTAAAAAGATTTTTCAACCACCCAATGCTTACATCTCCTAACATTTTCCACACCTCTACAGGTACTCCATCTGGTCCTACCGCTTTTTTCTTTTTCATCGCCTTCATTGCATCTCTCACTTCCTCCTCGCCCACTAGACCAATCAATCCTTCATTCCATGACATACTCTCTAAAACTTCTTTTGGATATTCCTCGTTCAGTAATTTCTCAAAATATTCTTTCCATCTTTTTTTCACATCCTCATCATTTGTTAAAACTCTCTTATCCTCATTTTTTATACACCAAACATCTTGGAAATCCTTGGATCGCTTTTCTCTGACCTTCGCCAGTCTATAAATTTCTTTTTCTCCTTCCTGTGTTCCTAGCCGCTCATATAACTCATCATACCTATTAAGCTTTGCTTTGCTTACAGCACTTTTCACTATTTTACATACATTTTTATACTCTATCCAATTTTCCTTCATTCCTCACGCCAAAACCATACCCTCCATACACTCTTTCATATCCTACCCTCTCACTCCCTACGTGACCATTCATATCACCACCAATCACAGCATCCTCATTTCCTGGTATTCCTTGCATCACCTCATCCATCTCTCGTCAAAACTCTTCCTTTTCACTTTCATCACATCCTACTTGCGGTGCATACGCACTTACTACGTTTAATACTTTCTCCTCAAATACCAATTTTACCCTAATAATTCTATCACTTTTCCTTCCTACGTCGAATACCTTAATTTTCATCTCATCATCCAATATTACTCCAACGTCATTCCTAATACTAGTCCTACCTGAATATATTACCTTATATCCCTCTCCTATTTCTTTTGCTTTCTCTCCTTTCCATTTAGTTTCCTATACACAACAAATATTAACTTTCCTTCTCTTCAATACTTCTGCTAATTCTCTACTTCTGCCTGTCAACGTTCCAACATTCCACGTGCCTATTCTTACTTTAAATCTATCCCTCATACCTAGAATCAGATTTAACCCGGGGCGCAATGGTGATGTCCCAACACCGTTGACATTACCCGTGACCTGCACACATAACTGGTGGAACAGCTACCACACTGGCTGTGCGGGTGGTATCACACACTTCAATATCCAGGTCTCCTCCTCCTCTAGATATAATATTTCCTCTCACTTGTTGTCCCCGCGCACATTCGAGATAATTTTTCGTGCTTCATCTACAATGTTACTATAAATATTACTACCATCCTTAATTTCAGCAACTATACTTCTTCCTACTACATTAGCAGCTGCTTCAAGAATATCATTTTGAATTATATTTGAAACATACATTGCATTATTTGGTAAAGACATAAAATTTGATTCAAAATATTTGTTTTCTAAGCACAACACTTTTCCTAATTCTATAATATTTCCTGTTTAACAAATGGAAAAATTACAATCATTACAATATGCTCAAATACACATATATAGGGTAATGAGTATTATTGAGTATTCAATCTATGGTCTTTTTAAATATCATGATGCGTTAAAGGACCTTTGTTTATTTGATATAATATGGTAAGGAAACTGCTGCAAAATCGGCTGAACCGGTTTCTGATCAGCATTTTCACTTATATCGCTTACATTGTACATACTTTTTTCTGTATCTTGGATATGAGTTGTAGTAGTACATAATATATTTGGAACTGGTGTCTTTATGAAATTGTTTTCTAGAAATGTTTTTGAAGGAGGTTCATTAGGTTGCCTGGATATTAAAAACAGTTTCATGTTCACTGTAAACTGTTTTCTTAAAAACTAGAAATACAATAATTGTATTTCTAAAATATAATAATTGTATTTATTTATTTTTATTGTATTTATTTACAATAATTGTATTTATAGTTTTTAAGAAAACAGTTTACAGTGAACATGAAATGGTTTTTAATATCCAAGCAACCTAATGAACCTATTTCAAAAACATTTCTAGAAAACAATTTTACAAACACACCAGTTCCAAATATATTATGTACTACTAATTTTTACAATTATTGTAAAACTTAACCACGATTTTTCATAAAACCTATCTAAAACTTTGATGCTATTAACAACTATTCTAGCTATTCACCCCTACACGCCGCGCCAAATCCGATATAATAACAATATATAAGTGATAACTGATATAAAAAATATTAATAACAAAATATGTCATTATAATTTTGATATGATTGACCAATGGCAATATTATCTATAAACATTGATCATGTCCACGGTTTAAGATAAACACTTATATACATAATATATTATGTATATATGTTTTAAGCCGTGAGTTGTGATAAAAAAAAAAAGGTAGTCAAATTAAATTGGGCAGGCCCGGGCCTAGTCGGCCTACCCTGTAAACACGCCACTGACTTAGGGCTGCGGCCAGTATTAAAATAAAATAAATAAAGAAATGACCACCCACGAATCTACTCTTATCAGCAGTTCCGCAACGACACAAATTTAGACCATTGTGTGAATAAAATTAATCCCCCTTCTGCCTTTAGTATTTAACGCACGCAATACATCAAGTTATTGTGGCTTTATTTATCAGACGAAGAATAAATGTGACACAACTATAATTTTGGAAATTCTGTTTATCTAATTCAAATCATACATAAAATATATGCTACAATGTTGTTACTAAATATACCTGTTAGAGCATGTGATACGTTGACACGTTTTAAATTTAGTTTAATAAAAAAAATAAATCGATCCGGAACATGTCAGATCCGTAAGTTATTTTAGTGTTGATGTACCGCGAACATATAAATTACGCAAATATATTTTCTTTTGGTTTTATATCGATACGATAAGCGTTCCATGAAAATAAAACGATATCCGTATACTTATGATATTATATTTTACCACATCAAAACTTAATGTACAGTGAAACTATTCATCACTATATACTGAATATGCAAATACTGATGAAAAAAAAAAGTAGACATATCGCGAATCTGCTGAGCTTTTGGTTCACTTCACCTCGGTGATGTAAATCGTTGTGGTTATTATTCATTCGAAAATAGATGCCATCCATCTCAAATGCAACAATAGTAATTATATGACGTAACATGGATTACTGAATAGTTTGAATTCGTGGGGTCTTTTTAACGATTTCCGAACACTTAAATAAATACAGATTTTATTCGCATAGTAATCCGTGAAGAAGATGAAAATGTCAAGTTTTGCGTTCCGGAATCGCATATTTTCTAAGAAAATTGATTAATAATTTATGGTGGTCGATGTAGTTGATAAGACGAATCGTTTATACACCATGGAGTTTAAACTTGAAATACTTTAATAGGATAATTTATTGAGCTCATTGGGTCCGATAGAGATAAATAAAACTCTAAATATTACTATATTACTCCAATTATAGTGTTAAAAATGCACAATCCTTATAAAAAATTGTCAAGATACAACAATCTAAGATATAACAATCTTTTTTTAAATTGCACATAAAATCGATTATAAGAGGTAAAAGCTCCTTGTAGTTTCCATATGTTAATAATATTAAGGATCTTTACCATTTCGTAGTATCCAAAATCGATAACAGATATTTTTCCACCAGCGTGTCGTAAATCTTGTACCTTTTAACCTGAATGTGTAAGTTTTCAGGGGCTTATATAGAAAACAATTAGAACGTTGTATGAATTACCTATTTTTTTTAAAAAAAAGTTTTTATTAATTCTTGGTCGGATTTCAAATCTACAAAAAGGATTTAATATGAAACCTTTGCTGTGTACGTATATTATAATAGTTCTTTCACCCGAAAGTGTTAATAGACTTAATTCGATGAAAAAAAACAACGCATAATTATTAAATCGATAGAAAACAGAACATGTAATAAAAAGGCTTTGGAAAAACGGGAGTAACGAAAAAATATTTATATCGATTGTGTGAACCGTCCGAAGCGAAAAAAAGATGTTCAACGTTCTTAAGGTCACTCAGTCCTGAATTTTCAAGTAAGAATCATTTATATTTAAACTCTGTTCGAGTAGAAAAATAATATTTCTCTTTCATTCTAGTATCTAATTACTTATTATTTCATATTTTAAAAACCTTTTGGTATTACCCACGAATACACTTCAATAAAGTGGTTGTTCTTCATTTCTTTCGAAAATTATTTAATTTGATTTTTTTTATTTTTGTTTTATTAAAACGTATGGAAAATCGTCTGCATAAAGTAAATTGCAAACTTATGTTTTTTTTATTATTTTCAAACGTACGATGAACCCATATACACATAGGTCGCACTTGTGCAGTATAATTAATCGCCGATAATTGACGATTGTATCGATCCGTTGCTGCGATACCGACCAAACGTGATAGTGGCATTGTAATAATAATGTAATAACGTACATGCCACTTGTTATAATTATTATGACGTGTGGCGTATGAGTACATTTAAGTAAAATAATAATTAATTTATCAAACACAAGTATACATAAAGATATACAAATTTATTTAATTGAAATCTATGTATTGTACAGTATAATGTATCATTTGCAGCAGTGATTTACTCGGTAGAAAAAAAAACCTAATACATTATATAAATTATCCATGCTTACAACAAATAGTATAGCTAATGAATAGGATAGTAATGGATGAGCACCACGGCACTATTCCCCGAACGACTAAAAACACCACTGAACGCAAGTATTCAAATATATTTCGCGTAGCTTTTGATTGAATTCATTTCATGTAGACGTTAAATATGATATATAATGTCATAGATTGGCTGCGTTTTTGTGCACCGGTCGATTTGTATAGAACATAATATATATATATATATATATATATATATATATATAATAATAATATACGAGTATATAATGTAATTATTGTAGCTGAGTTTGAGGGTAGAATAGAAGCGTATCATGATTAAAAACATTTGGTCACCAACAGAAATATTGTATTATTTACCGTTTGAAAATTTGATTTCATTTTTAGTGCGCGTACACATGCACATACACATAATAAGATCGTCAAAATTGTGCATAACCCAATATTATTAGAACATGTAAACTATAAGCAATTTGTATATGCGGTTGGAGCAAATAATATAATACGAGAGATAAATCATGTACAAATTTACTCCCTTGGCCAGCAAAAGTCGATTTATCATCCAGATTCAGTGGCTGCCATCGTATTCCTGTGTTAAATAATATATCTACACAGATCATTTCGAAATAATAGTAATAGTCATAATATAAAAAATAAATAAAAACGTTCCACT
>JASXSY010002131.1:0-74994 GCA_034509805.1 Sipha maydis
AGGTTATTTTAAAACAGCATTTAGTAAATTTTATTACTGTTAATAAACAATTATTATATGAATTTATAATAAAATTGTACATTTTTTCAATGACTATGCAAGTATTATGCTTTAAATTAATTATAAAATATTGTTTTTAAGGATCAAAACATCGTTGCACGAAAATTAATATTTATTTGAAGATTGATAAATATCTGCTCATATTTAAGAACAATAAATTGCATTAAAAATTAAAAAAATTAAACCTGTTCATCTACTTTGGGCAATAATTGACAAAATATTGCACTAACAGAATGCTTGACTTTAATATATAAATATCTACAATATTTCTGTCGTAAAAATGTTGGACTGATTAAATATGTTTTCGAATAATTACAAAGTTTGCTCATGTTGTTTTTATAATTGTATGAACATCATACTCGTATTATTTTGAAAATTTAAATTATTTATAATTTAATAATTAATGAAAAAAAAAAAAAATGATTTTTTGAAGGAAGATGCATGTAATACCGAGAAAATAAATAAATACTCGTATAACAAATATAATTTTAAAACTAACAATAATATTAACAAAAAATCCACAAATTACAAATTTCCTATTTTTATTTTTGCATTTGTACATACTGAGTATAATACATTAATAATCGGTTGAACTGTTTTCATACTATTAACTAATTTACTATTTGAACTTATTGTTTGAACAATGTTGCTCAGTTTGGAATAGAATCAGCTGTATAATTTTGACTGCTATACGGTCATACAGGGATTACGTACTCAGCTGGAACAGCTGCAATTTGTCACGACTATGTGTACACAGTTGATAAGTTTGTTTAGTAACCTGTTATAAACGTGCCCAATCATAATAATCAACAACTTTGGATAGAACTTTAAGAAGCCATTCCGTGAATAATTTTACGATCAATAATAATATTTAAAATTTAAAAACGTGTTATTAATCTTTTATTGTGTATTTCAATGATGCATATAATTTCTCCAACAAAATAAGTAGGTTATTTGATCATAGTACTCAGTGATTAACCATCAATACTGAATACAAGTATCAAGTGTTAGTTTACTGTAGCATGACTAATTAAAGTGAAAATGATCGTTTAAAGGATTTCTTCAACAGTAACACAATCCACTGACGTCATTACCCGAATGAATAGAACCATAATAAACATGTACAACACCTATGTATATTTTATCGTGTATTATGCACAGGTACACCGATATAATGAGTCGTACCTAAAATATATATGTCATGCGATTGTACTATAAAAATGATTCCCCTAAAAAACAATACGGATATAGTTTTTTGTGTACAAATTCGTACTGGTTAAATTATAAAAACCTTTCAAACGTATTAAAAAAAACAAAATAAAAGATGAAAACATGATAGGTCACGTTTCAGTATTTAAGCGCTACCATAAATTACATCACTGTATATTATTTTCTAATTATTATAGTAATTATTATTAATAAGAGGGTTTTATAATTAATTTATACTTTATATATAACATAAAACTGAAATAATTTATATGAGATAATTTATTCACTTAATTAAGAATTTTAATTGTGTTTTAATACTGATAAGTTATCAGTCATAACAATATCACAAAAAACGCATTTTATACATGAAATATATGTTTTTCATTATTTTATGAAATTAAAGGGTATCGTCAATTTTTTAAAAATAAATTTAATTTTAAATTTAATTAAAATTTAGTTTGTATGATAATTCTCTAATAAAACCATAATTCAACAAAAACAAAAATATTCTGATGAATCATCATTGTTATTTATGGCCTTTTATTTTTTAATTTAAAATATTTAAAGTTTAAGTAGATTTCCTATTTCTTATTTAAATTTCTTATTATAATATTTTATAATATATTTTTATTTTACATTTTGAAAACGAACATAAATCTTAAAATATTAAAGAAATTACTTTGCATGGTAGGTAACAATTCGTAAAGTAAAAATATGAAATAATTTATTAAAAACAATACTTTAAACAGTCAAAACAAAAAATAAAAAAAATAAGAGTAGAGTTGTAATACTTATACAAGAAACAGTAAGCGTTCATTTATTATAATTCAAAAATGCGTTGTATACAAAATTAATTTCTAATTGAACTATCTTATTTGAAATTGATTAGATACTTATAACTGTACGAGTTAAATGATATATAGAATAAAAAAACCGTTTTAATTAGTATTTTCAACATTTTTTATTTTAAACATAATGTAGCTCTATCTTAATTTATAAATTGTCAAGTTATTATTAACATATGTGTCTGTTAAACGATTTCTATCAGTTATATTATATTATACTAGTTTACGGTTATTATTATCATTATTATTTTTTCTCATAGAATAAATTTGTGTCATAGTCTAAATAACAAAATATTGAATACTTTATTGATAAAAATTAGGTGCATAACTAAATTTAATTTTTTAATAAAAAACATATATCTTTTTTGTTCTGAAAATTCGCATATATTTTTATCATACAATTTTGGGTTAATTTTTTCTTTGTGTAGGAGCTCTTTTTTTATTGAAATTAATGATAATGAAATAAGTCTTTATTGATCTTATGTAGTTCTTTGAAACGCTTTAATTAGTTTTAACACTGAAAAATATCGATCAAATGAAGCCGTTATATGAGAAATAGTTAAAATTAGTTAAATATTCCGATATGCAACGGCAAAATATTGGAACTACGTTTGAAAAAAAAATAAAAATAAACGTTCAGCACAGCACTTTCAACCATCACACAAAAATGTTATATCCCCTTCTACCACAACTGGTCATTCTTATAATAACCATATAGGCCGAGTAGTCTAAAATACAATCATTTTTGTAAATAAATAGCGTATAAAAAAAAAATGTATTTAATTTTTTTTGAAGAAATCTGATACATTTTATTAAGTTTAATAAGAATTAATCAATATTTGTAATTTAAATGTATAATCCGCATTGTCAATTAATATATTGATAATTAACTTTTTATTTCTTCCTTTTTAGCTGGTTATGCCTTTAACCGTGCGCCACTGATTAATATTTTCATGTTTTACTTACAATATCTTCTTATTTTCTTCATGTGTAGTCTTTTCCATATTATAATGAAAGTAGATTTCTACAAAAAAAAAAAAAAATTAAAATTTTTAGTCGATTTTCAAAATGTTTAATAAAATATCTGTAGTATATATTTGAGAATGTTTATACAGTAAATGTAACTTAATTAAATTTGAATAATTTAAAAATTATTTATAAATAGTAGAAATTATTTTAAAACTTTTTACAATTTTAATGGGCATATAACATTGTCCATACAGTGTACAGTAAGTTAATTAAGTCAATGAAAATAAAAAATTGATTTACTGCAGTTTAGTAAGTTTATTACAGAACCGACATATGGTATACATTTGATAATTACATCAGTTACATCAGTAACATCTATTTGATCAGATAACTTAACACATCCCTTTTAATGTCATTAACCACAGTGCGTGACTCTTGTACCCTTCATATACATTTATACAATATAAGTATATAAGACTGCAAAAAAACTAATTGGTACATAATCCCGTGACTCTTTTCAATAATAATATAAAACATGTAGTAGGTATATAGTTCATTTTAATTACAGTAAAAAAAAAACTTATCCGGCCGTAAATTTTACATTATAACATTATTAAAAAAAATCATCTCGAAACATTATCCAAATTTATTTTATACTTTTGTACACTTTAACATGCCAAATTTTAAAAGATATTGAACATAAAACGATGCACAAACTGCTATCGTGTAAAATACATTCAAAAAGTATTATGTTTAAACACACTGGGGGTGATAAATAAACCCTTACTGTGTTATGTCCTAAAAGTCATTTCCTCTGAATACCTTATTCTAGTCGATATGGACCTTTTGTTGTTGTTGTTGATGTTGATTTTTCAAAATAAAGACTGACAGCAAACAATATGATAATGTTAGTTAACGAACAGTGAAAAAAAAATGTTAATACAATAATTTATAAAAGTATAAAATATAATTTTTAATGTATTTTAGATTAAAGTTAATATTAATGCTTAGCGAAACTAAATTATTTCGAATCTGTATACATTTATCGATTGAAAATAAAACTTAGATTTGAAAAATAAAACCTAACCGTCAATTTCAAAATTTGTCACTTCCAAATAAGCAATATGTTTGTTATCTAGGTTTAAATATCGCTAATTTTCCTATAGACAACTCGCATCCGTAATAAATGAATATTACTAAGCTATAGATTCCGACATTGTCAATTACTCCTCGAATCGGAAATTCCTTACTTAAATAATGAAATCGTACTTAAAAAACTTTTAACACATACGCACTTATAGAATGCAGCTTTGGGGGTTAGCCAAGCTATAAAATATGAATCACATACAAACCTTCCAATCGAAATGTCTTCGCAAAATCACCAAGTCTACATTCTTGGTCTCCAACTACTCACACTATCAAAACCTTTCTGTCCCCTATTGTTAAAAATGTTGTCAATAATCTGTACAAACAATTTCACTATCATATACACAATACCGAAATTCCTAGAGAGGTATCATATGCTAATATTCCCATGAGCCATAAAAGGGGTCTAAAATATTAAGGTGAACCGATTTTGTGTATTAAAATAATACTAAGTGAAATAATAAATCTGGTCATTAATATTGTATTCATTATTTGACCTATGACAACTTCCTAATAATAAAATTATAGTTTCATGATGTATTACAAAACTAAAAATAAATTGACAAATAATAAAAAGAAATATATTTTTTGGATACATTATCAGATTTACTTAAGTTATAATTTATATTATACATTTTCACCTCAAATATTTTAGAAAAAACATAAATGCATAATTCTTTAAATTCAATCACATATGTTTTAATTTTAAAGTAAATCTTTATAGAATTATTTTAGTATTTTAGTAATGCATAAAGATTATAATTTCTCATTTAAAAAATTCAAGCCGCATATCTAATAATTGTAGTTGGATGATTGATAATATATAGATCACTCAAGTCAAATATATTAGCATCTTGATGAAAACGAAGTTCTGTATTGTTATTCATTTATTGAATAAAATCTATATCAAATATTCGGTAATACGGTTTAAAAAAAAATTCTAGTGTTAGAAATTTAAAGCTGTTGTAATAAAATTGTAAATGTAATTAATTACATCACTTAAGAATGGCTATTTAACAAATGGTATACAAAGTTTCATTATCATTCTTATGGTTACACTAAAAGCTGAAACAAGTTACAGGTTAAAAACGTTGTATAGTATAATGCAAATTTTATGATAATATATTTTTTCTTATTACTATAATACATTTGATAATTATTAAAAGACATTATAATAACAATATAATTCATCCTTGAATAATTTTACTTTATTTTATTAAGTCTTTTGAATGTATACAAAACAAAGAAATATTGAATAATCATTATTCTAATTTATACCATAAAAATTAATTCTTGTCAACATTTTTCTAAATTTGTTCCAAATGCTGACAAACAACTACGTCATTACTCGTAATTTATGATTCGTAAGCGTCTGATAATTGTTAACTTATTTTTTTGATAAAAAATACATATTACATTTTTAATACTTTATTTGAATACTTTGAATAGTGATAATAATAATTTATTTTAATAATTCTTAATTAAATCGATATTGAACTCCAGTAAAGTCTCATTAATACATAAGTTGAGAGCTATAAATATTCAAACTTAATATTATTACTAAAGGTTTTTTTATAAATTATATACGATTAAACAGAAATTAACAGAAACTCTAATAGTTGACTGCTCTCTTTTCTTATTTTTTTAAGATTTTCAATTATTTTCAAGCAATGGCGTTTAAAGTAATTTTAAAACCACACACAAGTAAAAATATTTAATTTCAGAAGTTTCTTCATAGCATTGTACTCAACAATGAGTACCTACGCGTAGATCGTATACAAATATTTAAATACTAAATAGTATCGGAGTAGAAATTTTACGAAAAAATAAATAAATACTTGACTTCTGGTGTAGGTACTGAAAACATTTCAGGAGGGCCACGAAACTAATACCAATTAATGATCAACATTTTTTGATAAAGAAGAATATATTGTTTTGTATCTGTGTATACTAAATGATGAATATTGTACTCATTAGTGCATTAGAGGGGTGTACAGGGGACTTGTGCACCCCCAAGTTTAAAATGTGCACCCCCAAAAAATATAAGCCTTTTTCCAAAAAATGTGTAGGTACCATGTGTGGCTGTAACCCGATTGAGCACAGTTTACCTTTTTCACTACCCAATTAAGCACAGTTACAATTTAACAATAGAAATACGAAATATAACACGATAGAACATTAAAATACGTACAACATTGCCGTACCACATAGCTAAATAATAATTTTAAAAAAAATTGAAATATATATAGGAATTATTTTATAATAATCATCAAAGTAATAATTAGTGTATAAAAGTATAAAATTAAATTATTTTACAAATATAGGTATTAATTAATATAGATATTTATTTTAATATTTGTTTTATGTTATACAAATGTTATTATTTGTCAAAATTTTAAATTGGGATCCCTAAATACT
Source organism: Sipha maydis (assembly GCA_034509805.1). Classification (NCBI taxonomy): domain Eukaryota; kingdom Metazoa; phylum Arthropoda; class Insecta; order Hemiptera; family Aphididae; genus Sipha; species Sipha maydis. Next base: position 6,648 of record JASXSY010002131.1, read on the forward strand.
TATTTCCCACTTTTAATAAAAATTTTAGTAAATCTTTAGAATTTTTATTTCTTAAATATTCATCGTAAGCCATTATAGTTGAATTGATTTTTTGCATTTCAATAAAACTCATATTTTTATGACAGTCAGTCATCTTCCCATACGACTTGTAAAGCACAAAAATTACAAGTATACTAGTATTTCAAAAGACGCATGTATAGCCTGGTTGTAGTCGGACAGAAAAATTGGCAACGTTGCATTCATTTGACTGTGCTCAATCGGGTTGTTAAAAAATATGGACCGTGCTCAATTGAGTTCCACCGCCATGTATTGCCCCCACAGGGATGTGAGTTCTTCACTATTTGTGTACCCCCAAAATTATTGGTCTAGTTGCGCCTATGATTGTACTGTTTAAATTTTAACCAGTATAAGATTACAGGGACGGTATAAAAAAATCGACGAAAGATAATAAACTTAATATAATCGGGATGGTCTAAACTGACCGTCGGTTGGGTGTTCACTAGGGAGGAGGGAGCGAATAGTAATGAGAGTAAAGAAAAAGTAAAATCGAAAGTCGCGCGCTAACGGTTACGGCATACGTGGGTGGAAACCGGAGACGTCCAAGTGTCGTGTGTGCTCACGGACTGACCGTCGGATAAATGAAATAACAAACGAGTACACGTGTTAGTAGTGGAAACCACCAAAATCGGTTAGCCGACGAAAAAAAAACCCACGGCTCCACCGGAAGATTGATGATGTCCGTTAAGTCACGGTGCCGTCTCGTGCAATTTTCTAGCTCGTCATTTTTCCGCAATGAACGCACGCGTATAATAATTCGGTTCCTCCCGCCCCCGAGCAGCTTTGTCGCTGAAGTCTCCGGAAAATGAAAATAATAAATATACACACTCGCGCGCTTTGTATCCCCGTGACAGTGTCGCTATTATCACTATTACTGTTATTCCGAGTCGGACGTAATGAGGACGTTAATAATTCCGTCGTGGCTGTGAACGCGGTCTCGCGTTATTATAAATCGTTCCTATTATTATATTTTATATATTTAAATGGTAATGATTATGTTATATCTAATTTAACCACGAAACAACGCGAACAACCTGTGGCTGCTGCAAACACGTATATTATTATTATTATTATAGAGTTCGGTGTGCGCGGTGAAGACATACGTGCTACGCCACGTAGTTTGTTATTACATAAGACTTTTGCACCGTCCCCAAACGAATGATAATAATAATATTGCACGTCGGACGAAGTCATTAATATTTCTGCGTGCGAAATGAAACGTGTAAATCACATAGCCGCCGCCACCGCAAAGGCGAAAAACACCGTAATGCGCTTTATTATTATTACTTTCCCCTATTTCCCCTAGCTAACTCGTCCACCCCTCGAAACGGCGTTATACGTGTGCGATATATATGGTAGTCATTTTAAACGAGAGAACCCGATGATGAATCGTCTTCCAGGAACATATTTACATATTATTATTATACATAGGCAAATTATTACATAGACGTTCATATAATATTCGAAATGTACGAGTATACATCACGTGTATATTGCGCATGTACGTATACGCACAAGATCGGATTTATTTAAGACGAAATCATATGGCCCCAGGGTCTTCGCCTACCGGGGCCACAAACCAATTTAACGAAAATAAATAACACGTGACTGTCTACAAATATCACTCACTGATTATATTGGTTAGGTAACCTATACAATATTGACATAATTTGTTTATTCGGAATGCAATACATCATAATATCATGTTACATCGTTATTACTTATATTTTAAGTGCAATTATTCGAAATTTAATTTCAAAGTATTCCATATTTTAATTTCAAATCAAAATCACTATTTTGTGGATTATTTTACAAAAACGTAATAAAATCTATTGATTTTTTAAAAGAGGTATTATACGAGTCTGATTCCAACAACATTATATACAATTTAAATCTGAAAACAACAAATATAGTAATCTTTTTGAGCTTTACCTATTATTGTTACGGCTATATGACCACATGATTAATAGTTTCCGGATTCATTAGGTATACATATTCGTATTTCACCATTTAAACTCTAAACTGTCTCTACTTTCCACAAATAAAATATTTTTTTATAGACATATTTAACTTCATGTCTAAAAAATATATATATATGCACAAAAAATATCCACCAAATATCTATTGACCAGTATCTGGATTTTCACCAAAAATGTCGAAAACTTAATTCTTGCTTTTTGAGATGATGTGTATACGCATCGGACAAATAAATTATTTTTATGTACTCAAACTACCGGAAAAAGCTCTCTTAAATTTTACTCAAGCATTTATCTGCCAAGCCCTTTGTAATTAACTTTCTATTCTTTCATGTTCTATGAAAACCAAATATGACGTCAAACAGCAACGCCTTGTCTTGTTTATATTAAATAGTTTGACATTGATTACTATGCAGCTGTACATTTAAACGGTAGAAACAATTTGTGTAGTCGTATAAACAGTAATTTATAAATAATAAAACCGGTAGGTTTCCTCAAATAAAATTCCTCTATGATTATGAATTTAATTTTTGGTTACATGAATTTAGCGTCCTTCTCTTGTATTTTTAAAAAAAATAAATAAATAAATAAATGTATAATGTCAGCTGTTTAGTATTCAAAAATAATTTTAAAAAAATGTCTCATCTGTCAAATCATATTTATATTATAGTATATTTTACATTTATTATTTACTGTTTTTAAAGTAGGTACATATAATATACAATAATAAAATGCAATATATAATTATAAAATGAACACTCAATTTTCATCTTCTTCTTAGTAAATAAAGTATGAATAATTTTCTTGTAGAAAAATTAAATTAAAATTTCTTAAATAAAAAATGTTATCTTTATTTCAACTATCAGGAGTATGTATATTATTCAATCTACAAACACCGAATAAATGTATTAAACATAATGAAATAAAAACATCAAGAAACAAATTATTTTACCTGCTTATTAAGTTCACTATAAACTAATTTAAAATATATATATATATGATAAATACCTCATAATATGATGTATATACTATAAATAAATATAATTTTGCGTAGTATATTAACTTATGGAAACCAAAATAAATTCACATATATCACCCTCAGCTTAAAAAATATTTACCCTCCCCCATTTTCCTTGATGATAAAATAATCCCTATGTATACTAGGGATACTGTTAAATACCAAGGTCTCCATCTAGATAAAAAGCTAGCTTGAACAACCTATAAAAAAACAAAACGGAAATATTTTAACCTCATACTTCATTAACTAATAGAACTACTCTGAAATGTCACCAAGTAAAAAAAAAAAAATGTTAATTTAAAAGCAGTTAATACACCCTGCAATAACGTATACAATTCAACTATAGGGTACTTCAAGAAAAGAAAATGTAACCTAAAAATCATTCAATCATTCCAATCAATAAACCTATGACTCTATACTAATGCCCCTTGGTATATCAATATGGGCGGCCCCCTATTCGGCCAAAACGTACCCTTCCCTTTTCGGCCAGTGTCACTTTTCGGCCAGTATAATTTTCTTTAAAATTTACAATTTTAACAACTGAACATATGATTACATTTGTTAAATTAAAAATTAATTTTTGTTTGACAAATTTTACTATTTATGTAGAGCTCACTCTTCAATGTAAGTTTAATTTCGTTTATAGTTGGTTTATTGGAAGTAAAGATAAACCAGCGTTGTACCATGTTGTACCTTATCGTTTCTATCTTATCTAATATATTATATTATGAAAAACCAATTATATGTTATCGTGGACATTAATTTAACACGACACACAGCCACAGACACACACACACACATTGTATGAAACAGTTATATAAACACTCAGTACAAAAGTGTTCTAGCATACGTACCTATACTTTTTAGTACCTACCGAGTCGTGATAGACATTTTTAAAATTTAAATTTAAGAAACATAAAAATAATTTATAATGGCTGAATTCATTGAAAGTAACCGGGGAAAGTGTTTATTAATTTTTGAAAATTATAAGTTTTCAAAAGCCAATACAAAATTGGACGGCACAACTCGTTGGAAATGTATTAATCGTAAGTGTGCTGCTATATTATATACAAATCAAACAAATACAATTTGTTCCGAAAACGAGAATATAATACACATAAACCATGATCCATATACAAGGAATTTAATTGATCGTCAAATACTTAATACAGCGTGTAAAAGAAAAGCTGAAGAGGATCTTCACAACAGACCAAAAAAAATTATCATGGAAGAAATATGTAAAACTCCGGCATTGAATACTAATATAATAGACGTTCAAAGAATAAGCAAAAATATTTATGAAAAACGTAAGAAAATTCTTCCTGTTAATCCTACTGACCTTGCGGGAGTACATAAAGCTTTAGACGATATGAAACCGGTGACAAAAGAAGGTGAGCCTTTTTTATTATTAAATGATATAGAGAAAAATGTGGTTATATTTTCTTGTAACACAAATTTCAAAATACTATCTGAAATAGATACAATATATATGGATGGTACATTTAAATTTTGTCCTCGGTTTTTTACACAAATGTTTACCATTCATATACTTAAAAATGGTCATTATATTCCTATAATTTTTTGTTTATTCTTAAACAAAAGTTATGAAACTTATGTATATACTTTTAATAAAATAAATAGTCTGTTAAATCAATTTAATATACAATTTTCTCCAAAATGGGTCACAATAGACTTTGAAATGGCAATTCACAAAGCTGTAGAAGTTGTTTGGCCTAACGTTGAAATAGTGGGTTGTAGATTTCATTTGACTCAAGCTTGGTGGCGAAGTGTACAAAAATTTGGATTATCCGTAGATTATAAAAATATGTCATCTGAAATAGGACAATGGATTAGACATACTTTTGGATTATTATTTTTATACCCACACGAAGTTTCAGAATGTTTTGTTAATGATTTTATGTCAGACTGTCCTGATGATGAACGATTAAAAAAATATTGTGATTACCTAACTGACAATTTCATAAATGAGGAAAGCTTATTTCCACCTCAATATTGGGCTGCTGTGTCAGCAAGTTTGGTTAGAACTACCAATGCTTGCGAGTCGTTCCATTCTTTTTTTAATCAATGCTTTTATAAACATACTCCACCCATAATGAGCTGGTTAGCTGTACTTATAAATGAAGTCCAAACAGATGTATATATAAAAATTAGAAGTATTAACATTTTAAAAACACCTCGAGATACGAAAAATGTGGAACGGCAACGACGAAATGAAGCTTACATTGAAGACTATAAAAATAATAAAATATGTCGTTACAAATTTGTCAAACAAATATCATATAATTATAAAAAATAATACTTGTTAATTTGAATGCATATTTTATTATTATTATTATATTTTTATTCGACTGATGTATTATAACAATTTATTGTATTACCAATTATTTTATTATATTATTTTTTCACAAAGTATTAGGTAATAATTTTTTTTTTAAATCACATTTTTGGATACAATCATAATTCATAAGTAGTTATAATTGTAAATTTTATAGAAAACTGTGCTGGCCGAAAAGGAACAGTGGCCGAAAAGTAAACTGTAAGTTTTGGCCGAAAAGTGACAGTGGCCGAAAAGAGTAGGGTACATTTTGGCCGAAAACGGTGACGCCCTATCAATATAAATCCTTGTGTCTTGAAATTAACGTTTCAACGATATCAACACTAGCATTCTATAAGTATAAGAAATTTCACAACAATTTTCTAAATCACTTTAATTCCTTATCTTCAACCTAACATTGACCATGCTACTTGAAAACCTCCCCGTAAACTTAAATGGAAATAGTCACGTGATTTTACCACTATTACAAATTAAATTTAGTTCATATTAGAAGTAGTGTCAATGGATATCTCCTTCTTTTATGCTGTTCAGCCAAGTTAAAAAAAATTGTTAATACAAATTAATCATTATATTACACTCGTATGTATACATTTTACAAATTTGTAAATTTTTCTGTATTTAAATTAATAAAAAAATAAAAGTATTCTAAATACTGATAAAAGTCGGATTGTATACAATGTTGATTATGGAACAATTATTAAACTCGTTTATTGTGCTAAAAATTATTCAAAATATATAAGACAGATTTTTGTGTTTCGTTGGTTGTAGTGGGTGAAGATGGACTGTCCTTATATTTTGGTTATTATGTTATTTTATTATACGTATTTCAATAGCTGCTAAATGGATGCGGGTGTGTCTCACGTATATTTTCCAGACATTTCGGGGTGAACGATTCCATTGAGCTATTTTCATTATGTACTTTAAGTAGCTTTTTAAGGATTTGCCGTATTATTTCATGCTTGAGCGCATCAAATATTAAATATATATATATATATATATGTGTGTGTGTGTGTGTGTGTGTGTGTGTGTGTGTGTGTGTGTATTATATACGTTCATCGCAATATGTTTTATGTATTTTACAGTCGGCTTACAATATTCAATCATGGTAAACCACAGCTGCCGCGGCTCGTTAAATTTTAGAATCGAGAAAACGGAAGATGAATAAATTCGCGTGGTGCAATGATCATAATAATTATGGAGAAAAACATTCAGCTTCGTTCATATGTATAATATATATATGGACGTTAAAAAGTCATTGTTTTGTTGCGTCGAGGTACTATGGAAACGTTTATGATTTTTTAACCACTAAAATCCCTTTAGGGAAATGTTTTCTTTCCCGGTTTCGAATTACATAAAACAACCACATATGCGGGTAGCATTAAAAAGCCGTTTACCGTTAAGGGTCGCATACCAACACATACACAAACTTTTAAGGGTTAAATTGGACGGAATTCCGGGAGCTTATATACAGGTATCTCGCCAGTGCCCACGGTCTTGATATGGTCCTTTTTGATTATTCATACCAACATCCCACGCGATTTTAAATGTTTGAATTGTGTAAATTGATGATTATGTATTACATCGATTATATATAAGGACCTTGAAGTACACAACTTATTGTCAGATACGTTGGACACTGTAAGAACATTTGAAAACAATTAGGTAAAGTAAAAATATACTTGATCGGTTTATACATCAAACATATTACACATATGATAGATAATTACGGAAATTCATTAGAAACATCGGATTTAAAATGTACATAATAAATTTGATCTCATTACAACAATAACATTAAATTATTATAAATTATGTAAAATATCCATTCTGTTTTACTGTTCATCAATCATCATCTGCGTGTACATGCACTTTTATTATTGTTTCATTAATTGGTAGTCACAGTAAATACAAAAATGTTATTATTTATTGTTTTTATAATGAAATTTAATAGCGATGCAATTATAAACTAAAATTGCTTATTCATGTAGTTACGACGTTCTTGCAAATAATTATTTTGACAATTCGATTGTTGAATTTTACACATTCTCGCGAAAGTAAATTACAAATTTGTATCATACGTTATTCGGAAAAAAATTAATCTTCATTAACGATGTATTATACTAAAAAATAACTCTTACTGTTATTGAATTATTTTAATAATAACAAAGATACATTTTTCTTTTTATGTATTGTTAAATTATCGTTAAAAATATGATAATATAAAATAGGAGTCTGAAACTTTGTTCGGTATTCGTGCATTAAATCCATATTTAAAAAAAAGTAAGAGCGCAAAAAAAAGTTTCTTTTCACGCGAAACATACTCCCCAAGATATAGTAAAACTTCTGATATAATAGCTTGGTAATATTTATCCATCCTGTGCAGCATGATTTCATCCCAGTCACCACAAAGACAAAGGACATACTTAATTTTCACAAATTGTCTACAGTCACTTGTGTAACTATATAACGATATCTGCTAAAGGTAATGTGAGCATAGCGCCACGATTGTTCTAGTTTATTAATGACTAGTGAAAATATAAATTTATCATACGATTTTGAATACTAAGTACGTTACGCTTGACGACTCGACTCTAACTCACGAACGAGCGACTATGTTTAAAAATTATAAAATTAGTAACGTCATATGATTGTAAACTTTTGTTAATATTATTTTAGTTCATATTTTATTCAGTGTATAACATTATTTTGTAATCAATGACTAAAACGGAAGACAAACTACCCAACCTTGTTGTACTTTAAATTGCTGTCCTCAGCAATATCGGTACAACAAGACACGCATAGGAACCACGTCCATCGGAGAGCGAGCCAACGCCTGGAGTCATCGAATCTAAGAGCCTCTTACAGAACATCCGTATGTTTTTATTTATTCGGATACTAGTTTATTTGTATAATAAAATTTAGAAGTCGCAGTAATAGTCGATTATTGAATTAGATATGGTATCGCGCGATATGGGTCACAATAATTTATATTGTTAAAATAAATGTTTATCATAACCTGTCCAGTGCAATTTACTATTCATACATAACTTTACGTTGTACTATAAATGTAATATGCCCCTTTGCAGTTGTACTAAAATATAATATATTATGTATTGTATTATATATGGCAGCAACTCGTTTGCGCACATTATATTTTTTTTTTACCTGAAAATCAATGATTCATTTGTTCATAACGATACGCACACACACACATACACACTTATATATTAAACGGTCGGTCGGTATTATAATTAATTATCATTAAATTAATCATCGGTCACAGATTGTAGTACAAATTAACAAATATTCAATAACAATAAAAGTTTATGTCATATAGGTAGTGTAGATTATATGGTTTTGGATTTTATGTACATTTAATACAGTTTTGGTTGTAGTTTAGTATATTTGGTAAATGTGTAGTGTATTAAATCGTGTTGTATCGAGTAACTCGTATGACTCTTTAACATACATTTTCAAATCATTTGAGTCTTGTATTTTATTAAGTAAAATTAGTTGAATATGATATTTTATTAGATCATTTATAATTAAAAAACTAACACATAAATAAAAGTTTAATCATAAAATACAATCATTTTAATATTATATCTCATAATATCTCATATTATGACTTATATAAGTTATTTCCCATTATCTAACAATACTGAATGTATGTGCACGAAAATAAAATAAAATTCCAAAAATAAATAAAACTAAATTCATTTTCCTTATTTTTAATCGTAATCAAATGAAAAATATTTAAATCTAATAACAATACGGTTGTTATTCTTACATAAAACATCAATATAATGTATCTGCATTGTTATAAATGTAAATTATTAGTTTTAATAATATCATAATCGCATTCAAATCACTGTATAATAATTCGACTGTTTTAGATCATCATAATGATATTTGTATTCATTTTCTTTGTTAACACTCAAAAGTTATCAACTTATTAAAGTACTTACATTTTAAGTATAATATTAATTGTGTAAATTATATGAAAAACATATAATATGAATTAATTCGATTTTTTTTTTCGTTTTTAACTTAAAACCATAGAAAGTGCTGAATTGAATACTATTCGAATAAGCTTAAAAATAAAAAAGCAAATTCCTCATTAATTTCAACAATAATCCATTGAATGATATAACCAGTTTCACGTACTTATATTCACAGTGTGATCATGGTTTTAGTAACACAAAATACCTTAGTCAGATGACCTTATATTGAAATAATCTTTGTAGTGAGCCTAGGAGTAACAAAATACACATTTTTAAAAAAAATTTATAATTTCACCTTTTTGATGTGCGCATGCGCGATACAACATGGGAACTTTTTTTAATAGATACACAAATTTTTAACACTGATTAGGATTTGTCTATTTTTTTTTTTTACTTTTATTTAAGTATTTTGATCTATAAGCCATGGCTCTAAAAAATTTTCAATTTATCGCATGGTGCAATTTTTTTTTCGTGTTTTAAGTAGCTTAGTTTATACTTACATTTAAACCATAATTATAAAAACTATTAACAATTAATGATACTCTTTGCATACCCATACCCTTGAAACAAATCAATTTTAATTTTTTTTATTAAATTTTGAACATAGAATAACATGGTTTTACTTTAATTTTATACGTACCTTTATAGGTCTACTGGGTAGATATATTTAACACCAAGTTTTTTAATTTTCTACTTAACGGTTTTTGGTAAATTTATTTGCCACTTCATAAAACGGGTAGTTTAATATTGTATGAGTGGTTGACTTGTACGCAGAGCGTCATTATCAATATTGAGTTATCGTTAACCCGCGAAAACATATCGAAGTGGTAAATTATTTTACCAGAGCGCTTTACAAGCGTTAAATATTTCACACAATGTGATATCTCAATCGAAAAGTCTTGAACATTCACAAATTAATGATTTGGAGACTTCAAACAGTAAGTTACTTTTTATTTAATCACATACTTAACTTGTTCATTGCACAATAATATCACTTTTTGTTACTAAAACTTTAAATATGTCTACAAAACAAATTTCGATCCAAACAAAGCAAAAGCGCCTTATTCCCTATAAAGTGTTAAGTATTATTTAAGGTTAAAGTTTTTTTGTTACCATTAACTATACTATGATTTGAATTATAATAACAGTAGTAATTATACAAATGAATTATATTAATAATAATAATAAATATATAAATCAGTATATTATATTATTATATTATTGATTATTATGTACCTAATAAGTGATAGTACGTATATTCCGTTAAATTATTTTAAGTATTGGTAATCATTATTATTGAATTATTAGATTAATGGACGGCGGGGCTATAACAAACCAGGACCCGAATTTGTTATAATAATATTAATAATCATACATTAATACTAATATCACTGTCCAGTAATATTAGGAATAATAACTAAATACCTATCTAATTGCTCAAAACTGCAACTGTCATTTTGTAAGCACGACTCAAGCCTCTTCAATAATTCGATGTCGATTGCTACTAGTATTTGATCCTCCTTTAATTGGTCACATGTGATCTATATTTTATTTTTGAAGTCCTGAACGTCGATGAACGGATTTACATAAATGATAGTTTTTAGATGAACCCTTAAGAAAAAAAATCCAAGGATGTTAAATCTAGAGAACGAGCCAACCAAGGAACTATGCCATGAGTACAAATCTAATAGTTTTTGTACATTTAATCCACATTTTATCTAACTATAATTGCATTATGGGTCGATGGAAAATCTTGTTGGAAAATAATTAGTACAAGTATATATATTTAAAATTAAATTAAAATGAAATACAGTAATTCCTCTATCAAACCGAAGTTTAAATCATTATTCATTATCATAATTAAACATATCATTTATATAAAGGAAACAACTAAACATTAAATAATGTTATAACTTATGGTGTATAACACTTTTTTCATACGTATAAAAATAAAACAAAACCACGTTATTCTATGTTCAATATATAATAAATTAATTAAAATTTGATTTTTCTATAGGATAAGGGTAAGAGTATGCGATAAATATCATGAATTGTTTATGTTTGTATAATTATGGTTTTAATTTAAATAGAAACTAAGCTACTCAAATCGCGAAAAAAAAATTACATCAGGTGGTAAATTAGAAATTTTTTTTTTTTAAATATTAAATTACTGTAATTCAGTAAATTTTATATTTAGAGCCATGGCTTATAAGTCAAAATTACTTTTAAAAAAATAGACAAATCCCAATCTGGTGCTAAAAATTGGTATCGCCATTAAAAAAACACATTTTATCATTTGCAATTGTAACGCATTTGCACACCAAAAGAGTAAATATTTTGAAATTTTTCGAAAAAAGTGTATTATGATACCACTTAAGCTTTTCCTTAGCTTATTTCAATACAATGTCATCCAATCGAGGTATTTAGTGGACCCTAAAATCATGATCACGATGTGTATATACGTAAATATACACTTGAATATTAAATGTATACTTTATTAAGTAAAATATATATTTATAATAAAATATTATATTAATAACACTAGATAGTATAATTCTATTTATTATTCGTTGATTTTGATGTTTTTGTATCTGTAGGTAGTAATCGTTGCCATTCGTCAAAATATAAAGTACATAAAAATATTGAACTTGAATTGTTTAGTGTACAATGAAAAAAGTGTATACCTCACAATGGCATTGTAGAGACAAATCTTCGGTTTAATGGAACGCTGATGACAATGTATTGTCCATTTTGACCCTTTTTGTGTTCACAAGTCCGTGAGCTGTTGAGCACCTCTGTATGCCACTGATCCGACAATCATTATTTCATATTGTAAATATGTCTGTGGTTGGCTTTTAATTCCACGCAAATGATTAGATATGAATCGAACTGTTTATATGGAAACTCTGTACTTCTTTTTTCTGATTTTTATGTAAAACACTTTACTTACGTCTCTTACCTTTTTTAGTGTTACACATGTACTTTTATGTGTTGAATATTATACCTAAGTTGTACATAAAATACAATCGAAGTTTTATACAATTTTGAAACCAAACATAGTTTCAACACCATACGATTTAGCCGTTAACTTAATACCAAAATTTCAAATTTTTCAAATTTTAATTACCTTTAAAATATTCGAACTGTTTAATCATAATTGTAGTGATAAATTACTCCTTAAGTATTACACTCTTGTTTTCAGTCATGTATTTATTTAGTAATTTCTATAAAATTTCTTACGAGTATATATATATATAGTGACTTGTAATGCTAATAATGATTATAAATTAAGGTTTTTCTCTTCTTCTTCTACTTCTTCGTAGTTGACAGCCTTTAAGACCAAACTGACAAACATATACCATGCCATCTCTTTCTATCCTCTGCTAGGATTTTCCAATCAGCATCCGGTTCAGCCCACTCCACATCTTTTGACACCTGGTCTTCCCACCTCAACCTTGGTCTACCAGGTGGTCTTACGCCTTTTGGAGAGCCATATAGTACCTTGTGTACAAGAGCTCTTTCTTAACGCCATTCGTAGCCATCCCAAAAGAGCCGCCTCTTTCTAATATTGTCGACTATATTTGATTTCTGATATAGCTCTCTAATTTCCACATTATATCTGATTCTCCTGTATGCCTATCTATGCAAGGGCCAAAAATTGACCTCAGAACTTTTCGTTCAAATACTAAGAGGTTATTCTACTGTATCTTATGAAGCGTCAAAATTTCGCATCTATACATCACCACTGGTCGAATAAGTGTTCTATACAGTTGTATCTTTAGGTTCTTAGACAATATTCTGGATTTAAACAGCTTGTTCAATCCAAAATAGCATATATGCCTGCATGTATTCTTGCTTTTATCTCCTCTTGTATTTCATTATTCTGAGTTATAAATGTACCTAGGTACTGGAACTTCTGTACTCAGTTAAATGTATATGCTCCCACTTCCAGATGAGTGTGTACATCCTCCGGCAATACCAACCTCTAAGCTATCATGTACTTTGTTTTTTCCACGTTTATTTCTAACCCAACTCTTTTTGCTGCCTTACATAATTCTTGAGTTTGTTGGATGAGCTCTTCTTTATTTTCTGCTAACAGCACTAAATCATCCGCGTACGCCAGAATACTTATCTTTGTCTCACCTATTCGTACACCACTATGTTCAAAATTAGTGCTTTGTACCACTTTTTCCAATGCTACGTTGAATAAAATGGGCGATAATGCGTCCCCTTGTCTTAATCCTGTTCTTACTTGGGCTGCTGTTGATAAGGAGTTTCCTAACTGTACTTAATGTACCGTCTTCGTTTCTTAAAAATTTCTCTGCTCGCTTGTAATTTTTACTCAGAGCATTTATCTTTTTATATAAGTTCCGAGTTTTGTGATTTGCATAATCATGATCTGCTTCTCTTATTAAATTTTGTACATGTTTTCTTTTCTCGCATCTAAATATATTACTTGCTTCCCTTTGCCTAGTCTTGTACTGTGTCAATTTTTCCCTATTATCCGTATCGTTTAGCCAATTATTCTAAGCGATCTTTCTCCTCTGTATGGCTTCCTTGCAGATTTTATTGAACCATGGTTTCTTTACTCGAAGTTTTCTACCTATCGTCTCTTCAGCTGTGTCTTGTATTACACTCTTCAACTTTTTTCATCTTTCCTCTATTCCTTTATTTTCCCACCCCACTGATTGGGATCTTATTTTTCTATCTATTCGTGATTGGTACATATCACGAAAAGTGGGTTCATCGAGTTTTTGAATATCAAAACGCCCTTTAGGTCCTATTTTCTTTGAACTATGTGTCTTTTTGAGTGTAACTTTCAATTTACCTACTACTAATATATGGTCTGTATCACAGTCAGCTCCTCGTGCACTTTTTGCATCTAGCACTGTGTTTGCAAATCTTGAGTTTACCAACACATGATCAATTTGATTGATATATAGTCTGTTAGGGGACTTCCACGTACCTTTATGAATATTTTTGTGATTAAACATAGTGCTTTTTATTCTAAGGTCTCTTTCCGTCACAAGAACTACTAGTCTACATCCATTGTCATTCGATACTTCGTGTAAGCTATGCATACCTATTATAGGTTTAAAGTAATTTTATTTGCCGGTATATGATGATGAGGCGAGAGGAAACGAATGCAGTAAGAGTGGTTATGAAGATGGACGTTGAAGGAAAAAGAGAAAGAGGAAGACCAAAAAAGAGATGGTTGGAGACTTTGGAGAATGACATGAGGGCTGTCAGTATGTGCAGAGGAGATGTGATTGACCGAGTAAAGTGGAGGTGTAGGACAAGGGTGGCCGACCCCAAATAGTTGGGAGGAAGGCGAAGTAGAAGAAGAAGAAGAAGAAGAAGAAGATTTGCCCGGTATATCATTCAAGATATTATTAAGTAATGAGTAAAATTCATCTTTTCCTACTTCATCCTTTTCCTCTGTTGGAGCATGTACATTTACAAATATTATATTAAATCATCTGGCTGCTATCATCAGCACAGTCATTCTAGGACTTATTACTTTAAAGTCTTTAACAGAGTTGAGGTATGCTTTATTTACAGCAAAGCCGCTCCCTCCAAATCTTCTATTATCACATGCTCCATAAAAAATTGTAGTATTTTTTAATTGCATTGATTCCAAGTGCCACTCCAACTTAATTCTTGTAATGCAACAATTCCAAGTCTATACTTCTCCACTTCATGTACCAATGTTCTAACTGCGCCAGGTTTAAATAAAGTCCGTATATTCCAAGTACCAAAACGTAGAGCCGATTTCCAATTTTTAAGTCTAGAGTCCTGTAATCCACTAATCCTAGGCATTATGTTTGTGTCCTGAACCAAGTTGTTTTTTTACAGTGACGGGTTGTTAGCCGTCGCCAAACCCTCAATCTCCAGTTAAGGCCAGCTCAGAGCTCGGGGCCCTAGGTTCGCCAAACCCGTAGTGTTAATTACTTAGCTCCCCCCTGAGGGGAAAAAGGTTTTTCTCTAAAATTAAAAAAATATATAAATAGTATATCCCAAATTTAATATCAAACATAACTCTTTAAAATAATTAAAACAATGTGTTTGATATAAACGGATTATATTCAAAAATATGTGATATTACAAGTATATTTATTAATAATATAGGTCTAAATAAATATACTTAACTAAAAAGTATATTCCAAAGTATAAGTATAATATAATATAAGTATGTATATAATATTTTATAACAATTATAATCTCGATTATCCATTATATATTCTATTCAATTTTATTAAATTGAAGTATCATCGCAACAATTGTAATATTCTAATATATATTATACAGTATCAATGATTACTAGAATAAAACTAATTAATTAAATATAATTTTTTTTTTTTATTTAAAGTAAGGCTTCAATTACAAAGATTATTAGCCTATTGGAATGGAGGGTTACATATTTACATATTGTGACGTAGTTTATATAATGTTAATGTTAATTTTATGTGAAACATCAAGATTTAAAAATTTACAAATTTTTATATAAGCCTATGTGTTTGAAGAACTTGAAGATGTTGGGAGTGTTGTATTGATTGAGGGCTTCTTCTGGCGATGATGGATTATTGAGGAGGTGACGTGCTGAGGAGTATTTGGGAAGTCAATGGTGATGTGTGTGATTGTAATTGGAACTTTTCATGAGTAACACAAGGGTTTGGGTTCTTTGGTGATGAGGTATGAGTGTGTCAGATGAGAGTGGCCTATTCTGGCTCTGTTAATGACTATTTGTTCTCTTCTTCCTGAGTTGAGTGGATGAGGCCATTTGGAGATTGTTTTCTTAATGTTTTTTAGTTTATTGTTATCAGGTGAGATAGAGTCCCATTTGCATTGCCATGTTTTTATTATTTGATTTTGAGCTTCCTTTAATAAATCAATGGTTAGTTATTTGCTAATTTTATGAGTGGAGTTAGTGTTAGAGCCTGAAGCTGCTACATTCGCCATTTCATCTGCTATCTCGTTTCCTGGAATTCCAATACGTGATGGGACCCACATAAATTTTATTTTATTTCTGGAAGAGAAGATGATTTCTTGTAATTGTTGTATCAATTCATTTTTCGGGTGCTATGAATGAAGTGAGATTAGTGCACTGAGAGAGTCACTTATTATTAAAGTAGGTATATTTTTATATATATCGCGCTTATTCCAAAAACTAATACAACATACTGTTTAAATTGAATTAAATAATAGTATTCATTTGATATCACAAGTATCAAATATTATCACATCACAAAATATTTCAGTCAAATTGTTCAAATTTGTAACTCACATTCATATGAATGGTTGAATTATGATAATATCTAAGTATATTTTCAAATCATAAAAAACTAAAAATGTTCTCTTTGGATAAACAAAACAAGAACAAGCAAAAGTGATCCTTTGAACACCCTCAATGGTATCGTGAAGTAATACTCACAAGTATTTCAAAAAGTGGTCGACAGTGGTTTACACGGAATTTTTAATGAATGCGCAGAATAGAGGTGAAATGTACCAAATACGTGTTCTAAGGCAGTTAATGAGAAGACATTTCACGTAGGTACTCATCGCCACTGTTAACATTGCACAAAAACATACAACTGATATTACATTCTGAATAATTTCTTGTTTCGAAATAAATGATCATTATACTTTAGTAAACATTTAAATGATATATGATTGTATTTGATAGTGCAAACAGAAATAGTTACGAAAAGTTTTATTAAAATTATAATAATTATGAATATGACGTTGTACTGCATGTCAACTGATAAAGAATAAAAATATATGTATTATTTATATCAAACCTAAAATTGTACTTATATTGTGTTTGTTATGTATGCACTTATGTAAACAGAATAATATAATATTCCTATGTATATTATTATTTATTAACACATTTTGATAAATAAAAATTTCAATAAATTATAGATTAATAATTCTAATTATTATAATGCATTTTCATAAATACTTATTAATCCCATAAGTATTCATATGAGCATATACGATTGTATAATGATTTCTGTTGCGTTTGTTCGTAACTATTTATTAACTCAATCAATATCCAGTTTTTATTTTGTATGCAATATTGGAAGGCTTGATAATTATTTAAAGACATTTATTTAAAAAATTTTCTTCTGTCATAATTGTAATATTTTAGTAAAATTTATTATTTATACCAAAGAAAAATTGCACAAAATAATTCATATATTCATCAAATAATCATCATTATTTTATAGTTAGTACCTCGGGTAACAATTTGTAATAAGACTATATTACACACTAAGAATCCTGTCTGTTCGCAAATTTTATTTTTAATATTTTACTATAGGTCAATACTGGTAACTTATTTATACTTGTATAAGTCGTTTACAAATCATACTTACTTTTTTTTTTTTCGTCACAATTTTTTAGTATGGATTATGTTTTATTCATACGTATTCTTATAAACGCATAATATTAAAATGTCAAATGACAACCTCGATTAAGAAGTTTTTAAATTTATAAACATTTAATACACAGTTTTACTAACTGCGTTAGAATAAAGACATTTTGTAGTATACTCGTAAAATAATAATACAAAATATTTCTAAAAAAAATGTTCTGATTTTTTTTAGAAAAAACTATGATCTAAATTGTGTATAGTACCTATAACAAATCAAATTAAATAAAATTAACTATTTAAATGTATATACATATCCTACATACAATGGTATCCATTATCAAAAATCGTAGGGAAAACAAGTATACTCGGAACACTTCAGAGGTCGTTATTGATAGGTTTATAATGTTATAATATATATATTATAAAATTATAATTACATAAGTTACTATATACATAATAGTTTTGTAGTGTCTATGAGTTAATTTTCCCGTGGTACAATTTTGTTCATGAAAGATAAGATTAACTAACAAGATAAATTTAATATTTATTTAGTATAAATTAATAATTATAATATTTTGTTGTATAAATGTATAATAAATACGGAAAAACCAAGAAAGACATTTCTTCCTTGTCCTCCCAATGGACGTCCTTGCCTTAATATGTACAACTGTAGTAGTTGTTATAAAAAAAAATATTTCATCTTTCTTTATTTTTGTAAAATAATACAGAATTTTTTTTTTTAATCATACACAGCCCATAAAAAATAGTATTATTTATATACATCTATTGAGTTACTGAAATAGAATATTTTCCAGAATTATTTTTTCTGACAAGTAAATTATTAATGTTAAATCGATAAAATGTATTTTATAGGAGTATATTCGTTAACTAATTTTTTATGGTCTTGATTAATTGCATTTTATTAAAACTTCTTAAGGAAATATTTTAATTACGATAATACAGCTATATTGATTTATTTTATCCCAATGCATTGCAATGTGGTAAAATTACGAAAATATAGAAACCGATTGATCATATATATTAAATAAATTTTCTTGTAGAGTAAATAATTACAAAAAAAAATAATACTATAAACGTTGACTGTATGTAACCTTATATTTGAAATTATGCTATCTTTTGTATATATTATAAATATTATTAAATAATGTTGATATTTCCAACCCATTTTGTTTCATTTTTTTATTTTAATCCAATACAGTTTTTATTCCAATAAAATTCTCAAAAATAAAAAAATAAAAAAATATACTAAAAAATAAATTCTATCATATAAAAGCCACATGTACAATATTTTAAAAATGTTGGTAAATAGTTTTTACCAGCACTCAAACTCGTTTTCCAAATCAGTGATTTCTTCTATTGCTTTCAAATAACATAATATAAAATACTTACATATAGTAACATGCGTCAAAATAAGTGTAGTGTCATTCCATAGAAAATACTATTTCATCATAATATATGATTATTTTCAATTTAAAATTACGGATATAATAACAAATTACGTTTAACAAACCGTTTCAAGCAAAATTGTATTTGTAAGTATAACAATAGGTTTTCATAAAATCTCTGACTTTTAAAATATTTCACACATAAAACATATTACAGTTTATCGTTTAAACGTCTATGTTTGAATAAAAAAATTATTAAAAATATTCATTGTAAGCGAAAAACTCCGTAATAGTTTCTATACGAAACTGAACTTTAAAAAATTTATATTGGACTATCCTTAATGAGATTTTTTAAAAAGCGAAATAAACTTTTACAACAATAATTTGAAATTATATGAAAAAATGAAAAACATTTATATTACTTTCTTGATGATAAAATAATAATAATATTTCCGACTAATTCACCTTATCATAAAAATTTAAATAATGTAATTAAAAACCAACTTTGTTCTTAAATCAATATTTTAATTTATACACCTAATGCATTTCAATACAGCAAGATTATATTGAGATATATGTTTAAAATTATTATTTGACTAATTCATAATAATTTGTGGTAATTTAAAAAATCAAAATCCTATGTTTTAAAAAATACCAACCAACAATATTTCCTATTGATAAGTAGATACCTAAGCTTTTAATTTTTGAATGATTTTCTGAGTTTAAAATAATAAGAATCATACCTTTTGTTTATTTAAAATCAAACTTAGGTACTTAATATTCCAGTATCAAAAATATCGCATTTTAGTTCTCTATTGATCTTCAGTTGAATCTCGTGGGATTACAATTCTCTATTTCAGTAAAGTAACTGCGTAAAATCAAGTTTATTTTGTTTGTTCATAGGTAAGCTACTCAAAGAATAAATAATACGTTTCTTAAAAAGAAAAAATTGGACTGCTACTTTTTAACTTTTTTGTTGTAATTTATTTTTAAACCCTTAACTTCACTATACACTCAAATATTTGATGTTTAAAACATTTCAGCAAAAATATTTATAAAATATTTTCAGTATTTTCAGTTATGAAAAAATAAAAATGTATAGTTAAAATTTTTAATTTCTTTCTTTTTTGTCATTACACAATGTTTTGAATTTAGAACATTTAATATATTTTGTTTAAAATTAAAAAAAAAAAAAAAAAAATGCTGGCTTAGTTACAAATCAGTTAATGTTTGTTTTAAGAAGACTATAAAGTCAAATCTTATAAAATATCGTTTAACCTTGTAAAGAAACTTTTTCAATGTAGTATAATATGAAAAGATGTATTTTAACTTGTTATTGTAAGTTGATAAAGTATTCTATTGTAAAAAAAACGTTAAAGTATTATTTATGAAAAAAGAACCGGATGGGCCTCGCTCTGCTGTACACTTGGTTAACCATGTATAGAAAACGTCAATATAAAGATTTGGTGAAAATTTCAAGTTGTTGCATTTTTTCATTTTTGAGTTAGAGCATTTTAAAAAAAACCGATATCTTTGTCAGTCTAGAATATTATACATTATATTATATTTTACATGTAATTTTATGTCAATATTCGCTGTTTAAACGCTTATAAAAAAAAATGTAAAAAATCGAATATTTTAAATGCCTATAAGTGGCTTAAAAATCAATATAATATTTTGAAAAAAATATTTCATAAAGGAAATGCCAATCTTAACAGCTGGTAAAAATTTAAAAAATCTGCGACTTATACTTTTTGAATTATAACAAATATTTAAAATCGTTTGAGAATAAATTGCTATTTTATGCAATTTCGTAAATATTTAAATTTCGAAAAGTCATTAAATTTTTTCCTCTAGGTCCGGTAGAAATTTTTTTAAAGATTTTTGAAGAGTAGCTTATAGATAACATAGTGTTAAAATTTTGAACCTAAAGTATGAACAGAAAAAATTTTATGAATTTTTATCTGCAAAATAACTTGGAAATTATCGTGATTTTTACACATTTTATACAAATTTGAGCTTTAAGGGCCTATAAAAAAAATTTGAGTAAACCCATCACCGATATTTTTTAATTACGATAAGTTTAACTTGTTATAAACCTTATATTAAATTTTCAAGAGTTTTCGGTCTGCCAATTAAATTTTATAGATGTTTAAAAACAAAAATTTTACAAAAATCGAAAATTTAAATTGTCTATAAATAAGTCAAAATATATCAAAATACTTTGAAAACTAAACCATGTTTAGAAAACGTCAATATAAAGATTTGGTGAAAATTTCAAGTTGTTGTGGTTTTTTGTTTTTGAGTTAGAATATTTTAAAAAAAAACCGATATCTTTTTCAGTCTAGAATATTATACATTATAATATAATGATTATATTATATTTTACATGTAATTTTATGTCAATATTCGCTGTTCAAACGCTTATAAAAAAAATTGTGCGTATGGATTTTAATAATTTTCAAATGACAATAAGAACTACTTCTGTGGAATCTTCTATTAAATTTTCAAGTATTTTGTATGAGCCAAATTCTTTTTATCACCGATTATAAAAATAAAATGTAAAAAAATCGAATATTTTAAATGCCTATAAGTAGCTTAAAAATCAATATGAAAAAAATATGATATAAAGGAAATGCCAATCTTAACAGCTGGTAGAAATTTCAAAAATCTGCGACTTATACTTATGAATTATACCAAATATTTAAAATCGTTTGAGAATAAATCACTATTTTATGCAATTTCGTAAATATTTAAATTTCAAAAAGTCATTTAATTTTTTCTTTTAAGTCCGGTAGAAATTTTTTTAAAGATTTTTTTAGAGTAGCCTATATATAACCTAGTGTGAAAATTTTAAACCTTAAGTATGAACAGAAAAATTTTTATGAATTTTTAACCACAAAATTATTTGCAAATTTTCGCAATTTTTACATATTTTGTATAAATTTAATGGTATATAGAGAACGCTAATCTTAACATTTGGTGAAAATTTCATGTATTTACATCGATTATTTTTTGAGTTATAGCAAAATAAAAAATTTGATTTTATCGAAAACTGGTTTTGCGTAAAAACTCCCGTTCCCCCTTATTTTTTTAGGGTTTTTCCCGTCGCATTTAAAAAATATTGAACATTTTTTACTTTGGACCCCCCCCCCCCAAAATACCAACTAGATACCCTTTCCTTTCAGAAAAGTTGCTACATAAGGCAATCGAAGCATTTTTACTGCCCCAAATCGTGTCGACAGACACAAAAAAAAAACACACATCATTGTAAAATCAATACATTCTTCACTCCGTTCAGAATCTAAAAATAAAAATAAAATAAAATAAATATAATTTAGAGCAAATAAATTGCTTAATCTTAGTGTAAAATACTCATTGTATCATATCATTGTTTATATGATAAACTGTTAAATTATACAGACCATAGTTTATTTCATCAGATCAAAATACGTAAATACAAGAAAGTTTGAAAACTGTTTTGTCTAAACTTTTCGGTCGTGATACATTTACTATTATCATCCCTACACCCACTTGAAATGTAATTTCTCTAGAACCATTAGTAATACAGTACATGGACAGACACTGACTGCATTTACTTCCTTCTGTAAAATTACATTGGAATACATTTGTATTCGGAAACTTACCAAACACTGTAAATTGTAAAGACTTTAAAAGCAATTATAATTTTCTGCGGTAAAATAAACAGCATCTATTTCATCAAGTTTCTATAATGAATGCGTAGGTACATGAAAATATAATCTTTTAAATGATAATACAATAATCTAAAAATGTTAATCATCTCTAGATAAGTGTTTGTAATTATTTTTTAATTAACTTATACAAGTTAAATTTGACTAGCATAATTGATTAGAAATAAATTCAACTGAGAATAAATAGTTAAAATGTATTGCAAAGTTTCAAGAGTAATAAATAATTACTTCAATATTTATTTTATTTAAAATAAAACTAACACAACTCTGATGTTGTATGTTTCTTAGACTTTTACAGATTTGATGTACATACTTTATACGTTTCTACTTCCTATCATTGTTTCGGAAAAATAATTTTCTTGAAAAACAATCAATGGTCCATTTAATAATAAAATGTTATAAAACAATAATAAAATAATAATAATAATAATAATAATACAATTTTATAAGCATTAGCTTTGAAACTTTTCTAAATACTTTTATCTACAAATAATACTCAAACATACTTCCAAATACCATAAATGAATATGTATATATAAATAACAGTATTTAATTTGTATAAGCAATTTAATTAAAAATTCTTCTACAACTTATGGAATACGCATTAAAAACAACTTTAATAAATTTGAATTTTTTAACATAATAATAATATGTATTTTGAACTAAGAACTTCTACTTCATATTATTCAGAATTCAGAATTTCAACATATCGATTTGCACGAATTTTATTACCCTTATAAATTTTCGAGAAAATATTAAATTGTCATCGTTTATAAGAAAAATTATGATTTCCAGATAATATGAATAAAATTAACATAATTTTAGTTATTTCCTCGTGAAATCATCATCATAAATGTAAGGGCAAAACATATCTGATAGAAATATATATATACATACATACATAAATTTCTACATTGATATGTTTCGTCCATTTATCGATGTTTATATATCATTTATGTCCATCTCGTACATTATGACCATAATTCTAAATGTTAAACTGATTTTTAATTACACTCAAATGATACCTTTTATGTTTGATTATTTCGTGAAATGGATCAAAAATGAAACAAATTATGGTCACATAATGCAATACTTATAGTTAATACTTCTATATTTTACATAAATAAATATATACATAATACTATTAAAATATTTAGGTATTCAAGATAAAGATTGTACTATGTTAGTATAATTTTTTTCGTTCACCAAAAAAAAAAAAAATTAAAAAGCTTGTCCGAATCATGTATTTAATCATATTTTCATAATATTGGTATATTTTAATTAAAATAAATCTATTTCATAGGACTTTACTAATAAGGTGTGTTTGACGTACCAATACATATTACATTACTATAATTATATAAAATATATAAAATTATATAAAATTAAGATTTGTCTGCACTCAACAACGCAATATCATACTCATATATACTGATATAAAAATATATAGAAGAGCTAAGTTCTTAGAAATCGACTAATAATAATTTATAATCGTATATTAAATATATATTATTATTTTTATTGGAAGTAAAGGCTTATAAGATTTAAAGGTTTTTTTTTTTTTTTTATTATAAAAAAAACCCTAAAGATTAATTTTCGGTACGATAGTGGCGTGTAAATAAAAAACCGGAACCGATCTTATTAGTACCATCACCATCCGTCCTCTAACCAACGTAAAATGATTACGTGTACACTGTAACCTAGTTACCTGCATAATGTTTGAAATTAATCTACACCAGACGATGTGTAAGTGTGTGTGTTTCAAAGTCTCGTAGTATCATCACGTCCGCACGAAAATAAAAAAACAGAAAAATTTCGCGGTATTCAAATCTCTTCCGAGAAATGCAGCCGTATTCATTAATTCAAACATCATCATTGTGTGGCGTCGAATCGGCTGGAGAAGCGGAGAAATAAAGTGCGAAAAAAATTACAACGTCGCTGACGTATTACTATCGTAATATTAATGTATATAATATAAATATATGTACACGTCAGATATTATTATTACTGGATTGTATTTTAAGTACTCTACTCGCCATCGCGCGAAGAGCTTTATTAGGACGTAAAATATATATTTTCATTGCCGACTGAAAATGAATCGAGTCTAACATGAAAAATGAAAGACAGCACAGCGCAACAGCGTCCCGGCAATGAACACTAAATATATTATTTGTATTTATTTATCGTTTGTAAACTTAATACTAACAAATAAATTTCTAAACTATTTATTACCGAATCCCGAATCCATACGTTTTAATATACGGTTTAAATTGCATAGGTACGTACTCGTTTTCAAAAAGTTATCACTGTATTTACCGTGGTACATAATTTAATTATAAACATTATATCAATAGTTTTTATTGGAATTAACTGAAATCAATAAGCATGCTTAACATTTTAATACAGCACAAGTAATTACAGTTTATTATTTCATGATTAACACGGTTAACTAATACAATAATTATTGTTCTCATTCGCGCCATAACCGTAGTAGTACGTGTTACGGATTATAAATAGTATAAATGATTAAAGTAGAACCGTGTATTTGTAAGTGTTTATATTTTTTCCATGAAGAGTTTTTTCATCTTTTCAATTTCTGTTATTGTCTATTAAATATTCGTGTACATCATATTCACTCATTTCGTTAAAAAAAAAATATATCTAACGTATACAAATTATTCAAACTAAAATAAAAAAAAACTTACAAATTTGTTGAATTTTTTTATCTTTTAGCTTATATTTTGATCTCTCGCCGAATAAATTCTAATTTTCTAAAAATAAATTCGTTGGTGTAATGGCTGTTTTCAATTTTTATTGTTGCGAGAGAGCAAACTTTTAATTTTAACATTCCGACCGAACCAATCTGGCACCACTACAATCAATTATACTTCTTATTTGTATTGATAGACAAATTAATATTATATGTTGTGACGATTTTCTATCCTATACTCGAGTACATTATTGTTGTTTACTTCGATCATCGCGTTAGAACTACAAAATCCGTTTGGACATTACACGCGTTTTTACAACGATCGATATCGATATATGTTGTTAGCTGTTTTCCAAACGACATCGTGTACAAATCCTGCTGCAAGTTTGTACATATTAGAGCTGAAACTGGAAAATTGTCAACTACGAGTGATACGTGGTTTCGTCGAAACTAAATGATGCGCTCGTGTAGTGGTTCAACGAATGGGATTTCTTATGGAAAAAAAAAAAAAGTTCAGAGAATACAATAAACATGCTACGTTTGCGGTACCGAACATTTCAAACAGTCGAGTAACGTACTACTTTTTCGAAGTTCTAAGATAAACTTTTGGACGCGATTTACGTGGTACAAACGTTCGATGGGATTGAGAACCCGAAGCGAAACCGACGGCTTTTTTTTCGCCCGGTAACTCTTAGGCAGGGTGTTATCGTCGGCTACGGTAGGGGGGAACGCGCGGGAACCACCGATAAAATGAACGGCAAGAGGGGCAGGGGGCCAATATAATGGGAAGAACGAGAAATGCTGGCACACTCATACTACGAGACTTACCTGCCACGCGCGAAGCCGACGACTGCGGCCAACGTAGATGTTTATCGTCCCGGTGCGACGACGACGACGACGACGACGACGACGAAACAGCAACGGGACCAGAGCACCGCAGCAGTACTACCGGAACGGCCGCCACCACCGCCGGTACTACTACTACTACTACTACTACTACTACTACAACGGTTTTGTACTACTACGACGGCGGCGGTGGCGGTGACGGCGGCGAATGCGATCGCTATAGTGTCGCCGCCACCGGCGCGCGCGATAACGACCACACGTTCGCTCGGTCCGACTGCTGCGGCGCTCGACGTCGGTCGTACCGCGTCGCGGTGCGGTC
The DNA here is from genome assembly GCA_034509805.1 of Sipha maydis. Classification (NCBI taxonomy): domain Eukaryota; kingdom Metazoa; phylum Arthropoda; class Insecta; order Hemiptera; family Aphididae; genus Sipha; species Sipha maydis. The sequence continues at coordinate 33,430 of JASXSY010002131.1, forward strand.
GGTCCGATCGCCCGACGGTCGCTTCACTCGGCGTCGTGCGGCGGCTAACGAGTCGCAGATCCCGATGAATCGATGCAGTCAACCGGCGCCGAACCCGGCATCCCCGGCCGAAACGTATGAATGGCACTTCACGGGTTCGCGCACGCACGCACCGCGGAGATCCGGAAACTCCTTCCCGCCGCCGGCCCCATCCTCACATAGCCGTCCCCGCGCGGCCACCGATCGCCGTCGAACATAAAGCTACCGCTGCCGCCGCCGCCGCCACGCGTTTATCCTGCGTAACGATTGTCAACGATCACGTGCTGCGCGTGCGCACTGCGCGTCCCGTGCCGACGGCGGCGACACCGCGCGGAAACGACATGCTCGTCGGTACCACGCGCGCGGCGTCCGAGCGGGAAACGATGCGCGATAGCCGTGCGGACGCCAAACGCGTTACGCTGGATTCCCCGCGACTCGTGTAATCGACGAATATTCGTTGCTCGTGAGCACTGTACTCGCCGTTTCGTGGGAACGGAGTACTTGCACGAGCATTCGGTGTTCGGTATATGCAGTTCGTGAACCGCCCGTTTCCCGTAGACGAACGGTTCGATTAGCCGAAGGAAATGATATCAACCGAAATGTGTAACCGTTGGATCGATTCATTCGATTTGCATTTGTACATATGGATCCACGAGCACGCGTGGAGCACCGCCGCCGCTGCACTGCCGATACAATTACAATAATACACACGTTCAAACGCGTACGGGTTGTCAACCGCAGTGGCGCGCGACAACTAGATTTGCATGGGTACAGTAGAGTTACTATTACGAATGGGAATGAAACGGTCGGGTGCCTGGTGTCAGTCCAAATTGAATTGAATTCGGGTACCGACCGTTTACGGCAGACGAAATGCGCGTAAGGCGATCGCTGAGCATGTCGGAACAAACCAACCTCACAGTCTTTGGACATCCACGTACGTTTCAAAGCGAACATTTCTTACTGTAATCGTAACTAGCAGTGTTGTAAAAAAAAAATAAAATATTATTGGAAAACTCCTTATCCCATCTTACTTACTTATCTACACAACGTCTCGATGATATGCCCTGCTTATGGTGGTACACTATCTCGGGTTTTTTATTACTACTCGGTGAGTGTGTTTCTCATTTCGTGAAAACAAACGAACCACAATTTCTATCAGATAGATATACCTACACGTAGACGTCGAGCAAACGCCTTCGTCGCCTTACCCGTAGGGAGCCGTTTTGCCATTCTCACCTCATACGAGTAAACGTGAAATTGATTTTATGGAAAACAACTTTGCAGAAATCGCAAACCCGTCAGACAGCTATTGAAGCAATAATCAACCGTATTACCGTTGACAAATCGTTCATACGTCGTACCGTTCTATGGAAAACGGACGATATACGCAGTCAGCCACATGAATAAACGATAAAGAACAATAATGATAATGTACGCGCTACGCATCGCACATAACCCGCTCACCCAATATCTTTTTTTTAATGAAATTCAATATAACAACCTTATGATTTATTTTTATTTTTATATTTTTAAAATTTATTTATCAGCTAATCAGTTGAAATAAATCATTATTTATAACAACCCCATCCACCGTTGAAAATTCCCATGTACCTCAATAGTACACCATTCAGGCGTTAAGAACCCGTTACCTCAATCGATCGCAACACCGGCGTGTACCTATATTGCCTATAAAATGCGCCTGGCAATGCACGGGTTATTATAACCTACGAGTACAACATATGGTCAAGCGATAATACTACGTGTTATAATATTATTAAAATATCACTGTTTACAACATAATTATTTTTATTATACCAGTTAATCGAGATAAGCCCACAATCACGTGTATTATTATAAATTATAATGTTTTTAGAAGTATACCTCTTAACACTTAAATACATATAAAACTCGATAGAATTCCAAGTGTTTTCTAGCGATCTAACCTCTAGTGCAAGAACACTTAAATATAATTATAGATACCAGTATTGAGTTCAAACCACAGACTTGGTGACCTAACTTTTTGCATTATTTTTACATTTGTCGTTTTCTTTTTACTTATTAATTTGTTTAAAACTTACTTAAAAATGTTTAAAATGTAAAAAACAGAACAATCTTACCGGTAAAACCATTTTTACACGCAATGATTTGCACGGGGGACTGCTATATAGATATAAAAAATAAATTAAATAAATCCTAAACACTCGGTACTAAGAACCACACAAGATAATTTCATCACAAGTAAAAATGTTTAACGCCAAGTGAAGTGAGCACGAGTCAGCTTGTATTAACATAAATCTAAGACATATATAACATAATAAGTATCATCTAATTTTTCCGTAATTATAAAAATGAATTAACAATCGTATGAATAAATTAAAAATTAACCAATGTCCAAAGAACAATTTCATATTTTATATCCTATCTTAATTTATTGTTAAGAAATGTATTGTTTATTATATTATTAATATTGTTTAAGTAACTATTACTATATATATATATATATATATATTTTTTTTTTTTTTTGGTCTATATTTTTCCTAATTATAATTTACCATAAACTTTTAAAAATTTAATATCTAAGAAAAATAATATATTACTCTACATACCTAAATACGTTATCAACATAAATGTTTTCATTTAATATTTGTTTCTTATATTCTTATTTTATTTTATTCTATTTAGTCTTATTTTATTCTATTCTATTATTATTAACACACTTATGTTAAATGATTTAGAACTCTAATTTCACCAATAAGAGGTATACCTCAGTGGTGAATTGGGTCAATTAAGCAAAACAATTACTAAAACAATCTTTTATAATTGTATATAATTGTTTAATTTGTATTAATTAATGTTTATTATAATATTTATTTTTAGCCAATAAATTATCTTATCTTATCTTATAATTTTTTTTAACATAAGTAAAGTTTATTGAATCATTATTCAATATTCTATAGTAAAATGTTATTATATAACCATGAATTTATTATTTAATATTTTATTCCATTAAGGAAATCTAAGGTATACAGCATTTGAGACCCCGATGCATTATACCCTCTACACTCCTACTGTATATGTTATTGCACCACATACGTGTAATGTCATTGGTTCAGCACATTATTGTGTCGTGGAGTGGTAAAAAGATACATTTAAGAGCAGTGGCATAGTTACCATAAAGCAAACCGGATCAGTTCCCCTGGGGCCGAGAGCTTAGAGGGCCCCCGGGACCTCTTGAACAATTCTGAGACGACTATGAGTGCTGACGTCGACGCATCATCGTCAAATCATATTTGTTCTATGTGGCGTCATTCATTATTTTGACCAATCCTTATAATACCAGCCTACAATAAATTATTTGTTCTTGGAACAACGCTCAGATAAAATGTTGAAATTATTTCTTTCATTGTTGTTTGAAATTCCAAGTGATTTGTTTTATTGATAGACGATTTTCGTAAATTAAGTAAAATAATCAATATATCAATATATATTATTAGTATGAACATACTAATATTATTCTCTATAGGATATTTTGATGTAAGCATCTATCAATAAATATTTTAAATCAAATGTATTAAACTCAGTCACAATTATATACATTACAGGTACGCAATAAAGCCAATGAACTATAATGGGTATTATTCGAATGTAATCGTTATCACGCCACATCGCGATCCACGATTAAAGATAACCGAAATAGTTGATACCGTATATAGATGACAAATTCGTAAAACAATTTATTGACTATAATATAACTGTACTACAAAGCCAAATGTTATCGAATACGAATATTCTCGTGTCAGTAGCTAAGTAGCATTAGTGTAGTGAGTAATGTTACTGACGTTACTGTGCACATAATCCACATAAATTATTTATTAATTTAAGAATATTCTATATAGTCTATTGTACTTATACTTGTAGTAGCATCTAATGTCCTGAAACATTTTAATAATAATAAACGAAAAATAAAACGAATTTTCTAAGTTTTTATTCGCCATTTGAAAGAAAAAAAAAGTTTTCATTGAGTGTATTTAATTAAGTTAATGTTATGGATAAAAAAAAATAAAGAAAGCCACTGTGCCTTTAAGCAAAAACAATGACAACACAAAAAAATTATACAAAAATTGACAAAAATAGATACATTTTTACATACGCAACTCAAGAACTGATATATTATCGAAATTTAGGTGTGAATTAGAAGTCACTCTAAAAAAATGTAATTCTACAAGATGGCCAAGAAGGGTAATATAGCAACTGCAGTTAAAGTTCGATTTTTCGATATTATTAAATCTTTGTCTGGAATATCAATAGTAAATGATAATTTCAATTAATGTATAAAGCAGAAATTATAAAAATAAAAACATTAAAATTTAATCGTGTTAATCTGTGAGTTCATATACCGCGTATAAAGCAACAAAAATTTTGCTTCCAAAATTGTACAAAAAGTAGGTATTGATTTGGATTAAGCAAATAGATTTTTAGAAGAGAATACTTGCTTGAATTTTAGAAGAAACTAAAAAACAGAAATCACTTTGAATCACAATAAGGCTAGAGAATTGTCAAGTATATATGACATTGTACCTCATTTTATAAAAAAACCACAAATCACAATTAAAAAAAATTTAGACGAATAAGCTTCTGACCACCGATTTGGGAACAGGGAAGATATATTTAAAATTACTGTTTTTAATGGTGTACTGTATATAATAATCGGTCAATTGAATATTCGTTTAATTGGTAGAAATACAGTTAGCAAAATATTCGATTCTTTTTCCAAAAATATTACTTAGCATGAACGAAGAAAATTTGTTGCGAAAATGTGATCAAAATAAATACTCAGATGTAATAGGACCAAATTTTTCAATTCTTAATGTTTACCATATGATTATACCTGAGTTGACTAATGCGTGCATTGTTCACCAAATGTTTTGCTACCAAATTTGAAGTGCTTGAATGTGATATAAAAAAAGTATAAACAGCAATTTTATTTTTCACGCCTTCCCAGTAATTTTTGTTAGAGCAGGAAGAACTATACGCAAACTTAAAATTAAAAACCTTACTTAAGAAATAGTACTGGACAACATTGACTTTAACATTTGTCATTAATTACCATTGAATAAGAGGTAGCTTCAAAATTAGATTTGAGTGAAGTTTAATAATATTAAACCTTGCATACAATTTTAAACTACATATATATAATGTTACATGTATATTTTGTATTTTAATAAAAGTAATATTTATTTTTAACAAGTCACATTATTTTTCACAATCTCATATTAAAACGAGTAGTGTGTGAAGTAAATACTGTTGTTTTAAAACTACTGGCAACCACCCATCCAATATCAGTAAAAGGGCATAGTTTATTTACTGCCCCGGGGCCCTTCTCCATCTAGATACGCCCCTGTTTAAGAGCCACGGTTTTGTTAACGGAATAGCAGCGCGTCCTACCATTAAATTCACTCGGATTATATTATTATCTCTCCATTTCCAAGCAACAAAATCAAATCAACTCGAATTACCCGAAAACCCGTATTTCTTTCGGAATTCAAACCGAACCATTGAGCGCGTAATCTACCAAATATTTCCTTTACCGCGACAGTTCATATAAGACAACCTCAAATAACCAAACTCAACTCCATTTCAAATGATAAATACTTATATATATATATATATATATATAATAGTGATTAATTTATTTAAATTTAAACGTATATATATAAATTTAATCGATGGAATTCGCGAATTTCTAGATTGGTAGTTTCAAATAAAAATACTTTTTATTACAGTACTCACAGAAAAATATTGTAAACTTAAAAAATATGTTAATTTGATTCTACACTTATAAAACGAAGGGTGCTAAAGTTTGAAATCACAAAATACTCACGTAATAGAATTTCATTAAATAATTTAGTTTTATTTATATAAAAATTTAAGGTGATCGCAATAACTTGAAGTTGAAGAAGAATAAAGAATTCACTTTAAGATGTATATTATTCGAGATACTTAATTCAAATTTATTAAAATGAGGTCAAAACTTTGAGTTATGTAGTAAGATATAATTTTAAAATTTGACAGTAAAAACCTTATGATGAATTTATGTATCTAAATGTTATAATAAAATAAGAAACAGTACAGTGATATTATAATATGTACAGTATATAAAACAGTGGACAAATAATTTGTTATTCATTTTTGATTTTTCAGCTGTTCATTGACAAAATTTTTTAATTTTCCTACGGCTTCGAACACAAAAATATTCATGCCTTTAAAAGATTCAACAACCCCTTCCTAATAGTTTCGTAATGATATTTAAAGTTCTTTGAAGCTCATAATTGTCATCAGTTTTTGAATCATTATTTGATATATTTATATCCATGGTGTAACGGAGCACGCATACAGTAAAACAGCCTTTTTTAGGGCCACCACTTGGCCACAACATGCGACATGATGACGAGGTAAAACGACACGAAGATAATAAGTACAGAAGGAGAAGCAGTGTCGTTTTACACCGTCATCATGGTACTTGTACAAAAACTGACGAATGAGAGCGGAGTGTCAATATCTGATTAGGTATATATACTGGTCACTTTTCAGAGCATCGACACTATCAATCATCGACATTCATCATTATTATCATTATTACACGCAATTTATCATCATAAATTATCATAATTATCTATTATCACATCTATCTATTTCTTCGAACAATTACAATTTTAATTATTCAACATTAATAACTTATCTATTTTTATCGTGTTGAATACCATTGACATTACAACTCAACACCCCAGCATGACCTGAACATGTTAAGAAAACGTAAAGGTGGATCCGGGGAGGTTCTCCCTCTGCATCGACCAAACCCATCAAACAAACAAGAAGTTCAACCCAACGACAAGCACCCAAATCTCCGACTCCATCCGGCAACGAATCAATTTCAGATGACTCCTATGTTTCTGAATCAACTACGGAATCAGACATTTCCGAGACCATCGACCATCCGAGACCAAATTTCCACACGTATCGTACTGACCGTGCCAAACAACGGGGAAAACCTGCAAACGGAGGAACGGCGATACTAGTACATAGGAAAATTACACACAACCAAATTCAACTCAACACCAAACTGGAAAACACAACAATCCAAATCAAAATTGAAAACAATACAGCTCTTATATCCTCAGTATACAAGAGCTCTAACATTCCTCTCGATCCTGAAGACTTAACCACCTTAATCAACCACAAAGGACCATACATAATTGCAGGAGATTTAAATGCAAAACATACCAACTGGAACAGCAATCTAACCAACATGGCCGGTCAAACACTCAACTCACAACAAGAAAAATACAACAAATACTCAGTGGTAGCCCCCTCAACACCCACTAGGTACCCATACAACATCAATCATCGACCAGACGTCCTAGACATTGCAATCACCAATCTATCACCACTAAACAACGACCAAATAGATGTTATTCGGAATATTAATATTACAAATTAGTGGTGATTCGTTTATTAATGGTTAATATATAAATCTTATACATACCATTGATTTTAGAATACTAACTATATAATATGGAATTATCCAGGAGTTCCTGTGCGTGTTGGTAACCGTCTCTCTATTATTAGTATTTGGCCGTAGCCTTACAATATTAAATGTAGTGCAAATCATGGGGGAATTTAATGTTTAGTCAGCGTATGTAATAATTGTTACACCATATTTAGTGGTATTTTCAGGAAAATGTTATGAAATGGGAAAGGGCGTACAACAGTAGGTAAAGATACAACAATAATAGAAAAAATTAATTTGAAATACACAGGGTTAAATTAATTGAATATCTATATTATTTTTTGAAAACATTTTAGTTACGTTTACAATTTTTCACCCAAAACTTGATTGTTTTTAATTTTTTTTATTAAATTAATTTATATTGTTATTAAGCCTTATTACTCATTCATAACATGTATTTAGGATAGTTTGTATAAAACAGCTAATTTTAGAACAGATCCAAACATTTTAAATTATATTTTATATATTTTAAATTATGATTAAAAAAAAAAAACACACATCATTGTAAAACCAATAGATTCCATCACTCCGTTCAGAATCTAAAAGAACCGGATGGGCCTCGATCTGCTGTACAATTGGGGGTGGAGTGCTCCTCGTGGCTGCATACTAGTTGCGGTCATGATGATTTTTGAGATAAACGGATATAACAGTTGCGGTCACGCCAATTTAGGTAATATCTTAGTTGCGGTCGTAGCTTTATCATACTCCAATTCCAGGCGAAATTTATATTATATACGATAAACATATTATAAATGAAATTCAAACGAATGGCTATTTAAAAATAAATTGTACAAAAAACAGTCGTGTTAATAAAATTTCAATAGAAAAAGAGCATTTTTTAGCGCAACAAATACAGTATTATGAAGAAGGCGAAATAAATCGGCTTGAATATCTAAAGTCGATTTCCTTTAAATTTATACCTACAAAATTTTAAAATTTATTTATACTATATTTTGATACAAGTTATATAATAATTATTATTTGACAGTATTATACATATTATATTAAGTATATTATACTTTGACACAAGTTTAACCACGTAATTTAAACATAAGTATCAACATTTTTAACCATACCTACACAATAAATAATAGTGTAGACAGTCCTAAGTCTGTTATCTTTTCGATATAAATGTGAAGGAAAATGTTGATTAATACATTTTTCTAAATTAAATAAATAAACCAAATATTAATTTCATATTTAATTATTAGGTATATAAACTATATTATTTTATATTATTTAGTATACTTAGTTATTATTTGAGTGACCGCAACTAGTATGTAACCTTTTTGATGGGTGACCGCAACTAGTATGTAATTTTTGATTATGACCGCAACTAGTACACACCGCTCCTCGTTTATAGGATGGGTCATTATAATAATGGATTTGATAAATTTGAATGCAATGATAGATATCATTGTATACTAATAACAATTCTGAACGGAGTTAATATGTTTGTCTAGGATATATTACATTGTTATTTATAAATATTATAAAAAGTATATTTTGTTTTGAAACGATAAATATATTTTTCAATTAGGATGGGTTGGCAATTGCATACAGCGACATAGTTAAGTTATTTAAAAATAATGCATGTAGTTATTATAATAATACCTAATATTTACATATAGCAATTTTAATATTTATATATGTGATATCGTATAATGTATGTTGGTCATTACACATGTTGACGACGTTGACGTTGATACTTGATTGCGACTTTTAAAATTAACAATGGATTTATGTAATTGATAAATTAAATAATTTCAACATCTCCAAAATGTTTTAGTTACGACAAGTTTAACTTATTATAAACCTTGTATTAAATTTTCAAGAATTTTCGGTCTGCCAATTAAATTTTATAGATGTTTAAATACAAACATTTTACAAAAATCGAAAATTTAAATTGTCTATAAATAAGTCAAAATATGTCAAAATACTTTGAAAACTTAACCATGTATAGAAAACGTCAATATAAATTTGGTGAAAATTTCAAGTTGTTGCGTTTTTTCGTTTTTGAGTTAGAGCATTTTAAAAAAACCGATATCATTTGTCAGTCTAGAATATTATACATTATATTATATTTTACATGTAATTTTATGTCAATATTCGCTGTTCAAATGCTTATAAAAAAATTGTGCCTATGGATTTTAATAATTTTTGAATGACATTAAGAACTACTTCTGTGGAATCTTCTATTAAATTTTCAAATATTTTGTACGAGCCAAATTTTTTTTATCACTGATTATAAAAATAAAATGTAAAAAAATCGAAAATTTTAAATGCCTATAAGTGGCTTAAAAATCAATATAATATTTTGAAAAAAATATTTCATAAAGGAAATGCCAATCTCAACAGCTGGTAAAAATTTCAAAAATCTGCGACATATACTTTTTGAATTATAACAAATATTTAAAATTGTTTGAGAATAAATCACTATTTTATGCAATTTCGTAAATATTTAAATTTCAAACAGTCATAACATTTTTTCCTCTAAGTCCGATAGAAATTTTTTTGAAGATTTTTGAAGAGTAGCTTATAGATAACATAGTGTTAAAATTTTGAACCTTAAGTATAAACAGAAAAAATTTTATGAATTTTTATCTACAAAATAACTTGCAAATTATCGTGATTTTTACATATTTTATACAAATTTGAGCTTTAAGGGCTTATAAAAAAAATTTAAGTGAACCCATCACCAATATTTTTTAGTTACGATAAGTTTAACTTATTATAAACCTTTTATTAAATTTTCAAGAGTTTTCGGTCTGCCAATTAAATTTTATAGATGTTTAAAAACAAAAATTTTACAAAAATCGAAAATTTAAATTGTCTATAAATATGTCAAAATATGTCAAAATACTTTGAAAACTTAACCATGTATAGAAAACGTCAATATAAAGATTTGGTGAAAATTTCAAGTTGTTGCGATTTTTGGTTTTTGAGTTAGAGCATTTTAAAAAAATGTAATTTGTAAAAACGTGATTTTGCATAAAATTTCCCGATTTTTTCGTAATTTTTTTATAGTATTTTTCGATTTTTTTAAAAAGTATTGAAAAGTTGGATTTTAGACTAGCCAAAGTACCATCTACATCCTTTCAGAAAAGTTGCTACATAAGCAAATCGAAGCATTTTTACTGCCAAAAAAGGTGTCGTCAGACACAAAAAAAATAAAAAATAAAATAAAAAACACACATCATTGTAAAACCAATAGATTCCATCACTCCGTTCAGAATCTTAAACAATTTAAAATGTTTGGATCTGTTCTAAAATTAGCTGTTTTATACAAACTATCCTAAATACATGTTATGAATGAGTAATAAGACTTAATAACAATATAATGTTGTAATTGAATAATAATATAAAAATGCTTGATTTTTGGGATAATCATTAATCAGCAGAAAGCACATAATATTTTAAAACAAATGCAATTGACTATACTTATTTTTTTGGAAGAATAAAGATCAAACTATAGGGGCCAAACATGAAATAGGCGAGGGGCCAGTCTGCGATTGCTGACCAGCCGACTGGGCCAGTCCACCCCTGTGTATTCCTATTTATAAACCGAAAAACTGCATTGACGATTAAGTATTTGTCTTCATTCCGGGTGGTCTTACCACGCAACGTTATAAAAAAAAAACGAACATTTTATAGACGAATTCACGGGGGACTTATAATCACGTTTACTTTTAGTTATGCAAGTTTTCAGCTCGTCCATTACAATTCTTTATAACAGTACAATATTATTCGATAATTTACTACAGAACCAAATTTATGAGAGGTTTCCACGATATTATCGAGTACTCATGCAAGACTTTCTTTGAATCTGATGATATTTGTGTACTAAGACCGAATGGGCATCAGACGAGCTTGTCACTGAGAATGAGTATAAGGTACGCCGCGGAATCTCTAACAAAAGAATATTGGACAGAATATAATATGTACTTTGTAAAGTATTGATGAACAAACTCACAAAAACAATGCTTTCATGGATATTAATCACCATGAGCAATTACTATCCAGCCATCAAATATGTCATTGTATTGAATTTCGTTTGGTACTTCCGGTATTCCGAGTAAAGCCATTGTGATTAGCTCAAATTTCAAGCAATTGAACTAAAAGGAATTTTAAAATTAAATACTGAATAAATAATACAAAACAATACATTAACTCGTCCGACTATTCGAAAAGATAAATACCTTTAAGTTTACACACCGCATAAATATTATGGTAATTATACACTTCTTTTGTATTCTTAGAAAAACAAGGAATGTATTTATTTTACCGTGACATGTGTTTTATTTTTTTATGTATAAACACAATTCGACCATAAAGATTACTCAGATCATTATAATCATAGTAGGTGTTAGAAAATGATGCCTACTTAATACTTTATGAGTGTATTTTATAAAACTCACAACAATTTTCTTGATTACTGCTAAAAACTAAGAAGTAAAAAAGAACCGGATGGGCCTCGCTCTGCTGTACACTTGGGGGTGGATTGCAACTCTTCATAGGATAGGTCATTATAATGGATTTGTTAAATTTGAATTCAATGATAGGTATCATTGTATACGAAAAACGATTCTGAACGGAGATGATATGTTAGTCTAGAATATAATACAATGTTATTTATAAATATTATATAAGTATATTTTATTTTTAAACGAAAAATTTAGAAAAACCGAAAATTTAAATTGTCTATAAATAAGTCAAAATATGTCAAAATACTTTGAAATTTTAACCATGTATAGAAAACGTCAATATAAAGATTTAATGATAATTTCAAGTTGTTGCGGTTTTTCGTTTTTGAGTTAGGGCATTTTAAAAAAACCGATATCATTTGTCAGTCTAGAACATTCTACATTATATTATATTTTACATGTAATTTTATGTCAATATTCGATGTTCAAACGCTTATAAAAAAAAATTGTGCCTATGGATTTTAATAATTTTTGAATGACTTTAAGAACTACTTCTGTGAAATCTTCTATTAAATTTTCTAGTATTTTGTACGAGCCAAATTTTTTTTATCACCGATTATAAAAATAAAATGTAAAAAAAATCGAATATTTTAAATGCCTATAAGTGGCTTAAAAATCAATATAATATTTTGAAAAAAATATTGCATAAAAGAAATACCAATCTTAACAGCTGGTAGAAATTTCAAAAATCTGCGACTTATACTTTTTGAATTATAACAAATATTTAAAATCGTTTGAGAATAAATCGCTATTTTATGCAATTTCGTAAATATTTAAATTTCAAACAGTCATAAAATTTTTTCCTCTAAGTTCGGTAGAAATTTTTTTAAAGATTTTTGAAGAGTAACTTATAGATAACCTAGTATTAAAATTTTGAACCTTAAGTATGAACAGAAAAAATTGTATGAATTTTTATCTACAAAATAATTTGCAAATTATCGTGAATTTTACACATTTTATACAAATTTGAGCATTAAGGGCTTATAAAAAAAAATTGATTTAACCGATCACCGATATTTTTTAGTTACGATAAGTTTAACTTATTATAAACCTAGTATAAAAATATCAAGAGTTTTCGCTCAACCAATTAAATTTTATAGATGTTTAAAAACAAAAATTTTACAAAAATCGAAAATTTTAATTGTCTATAAATAAGTCAAAATATGTCAAAATACTTTGAGGTCTTAACCATGTATAGAGAACGTCAATATAAAGATTTGGTGAAAATTTCAAGTTGTTGCGGTTTTTCATTTCTGAGTTAGAGCATTTTAAAAAAAACCGATATCTTTGTCAGTCTAGAATATTATACATTATATTATATTTTACATGTAATTTTATGTCAAAATTCGGTGTTCAAACGCTTATAAAAAAAAATTGTGCCTATGGATTTTAATAATTTTTGAATGACTTTAAGAACTACTTCTGTGGAATCTTCTATTAAATTTTGTAGTATTTTGTACGAGCCAAATTTTTTTTATCACCGATTATAAAAAAAAAATGTAAAAAAATCGAATATTTTAAATTCCTATAAGTGGCTTAAAAATCAATATAATATTTTGAAAAAAATATGACATAAAGGAAATACCAATCTTAACAGCTGGTAGAAATTTCAAAAATCTGCGACTTATACTTTTTGAATTATAAAAAATATTTAAAATCGTTTGAAAATAAATCGCTATTTTATGCAATTTCGTAAATATTTAAATTTCAAACAGTCATAAAATTTTTTCCTCTAATTCCGGTAGAAATTTTTTTAAAGATTTTTGAAGAATAGCTTATAGATAACCTAGTGTTAAAATTTTGAACCTTAAGTATGAACAGAAAAAATTTTATGAATTTTTATCTACAAAATAACTTGCAAATTATTGTGATTTTTACATATTTCGTATAAATTGGAACTTTGAGCACTTATAAAAAAAAATTGTGACTTACGATTTTAGATTTTTTTTTATCAGTTAAGGAACAACTTATAAGAAACCTTGTATTAAATTTTCAAGATTTTCTGGGCAGCCAAAAAAATTTTATCGTGATTTAAAAAAAAAATACTTAAAAAAATTGAAAATTTCAATCGTCTATAAATAGCTTAATAATAGTCAAAATACTTTGAAAATTTAATGGTGTATAGAGAACGCTAATCTAAACATTTGGTGAAAATTTCAAGTATTTACATCGATTAGTTTTTGAGTTATAGTAAAATAAAAAATTTGATTATGTCGAAAACTGGTTTTGCGTAAAAACTCCCGTTTTTCCCAAATTTTTTTATGGTTTTTCCCGTCGCATTTAAAAAATATTGGAAATTTTTTACTTTTGACCCCCCAAAGTACCAAATAGATTCACTTTCCTTTCAGAAAAGTTGCTACATAAGGCAATCGAAGCATTTTTACTGCCCCAAAACGTGTCGACAGACACAAAAAAAAAAAAAAAAAAAAAAAAAAAAAAAAAAAAAAAAAAAAAAACACACACATCATTGTAAAATCAATACATTCTTCACTCCGTTCAGAATCTAAAAAAATTAGCAAAATTTACCACATTAGACTACCCTACTTTTTTTACTCTAAATCCTCATAATCTCACCTAACCCTGAAATGTCATCCTTTTTTATTTAATTTTGTGACTGTGTAGATTTTTATTCATATATTATCGACTAATATACTGAATGTTGTTATATGATCACTGATTTTAAAAGCTACGAAAAAATATTTTATGTCTTATTATTATTATTATTATTATTATTTTTATTAAACAAACAATTACTATTATGTTAATAAGTCAACAATCACTATAAGACTTAACTATTACTTATAAAGATCGATTAATTATGATTTACTATATCGATACCGTCTTAGTCTCAGACATCTTCGAACAAAAATCTATTCTTAAATGTAAAATTAAAAAAAAATCTATGTAAACATTATTAAACACTTTTAGTTTAAATAATAAAATTATTATCATTATTATTATTATTATTATTATTATTATTATTATTATTATTATTATTATTATCATTATTATTATTATTATTATTATTATTATTATTATTATTATTATTACTAGCTGATCCCGTGCACTTCGTTGCTCGTTAAATATACCAACTCTATATGACTCTGTTCAACTCGTTATTTAATATTCGGTGGATGATGTTCTAGATTTATCTTAAGTTTTCTCTCCGGAATAAAAATTCTGATTCACAACAGTATATTATCAGGTAGGCAATCTACCTACGGTAGATCGCGGACCTAGTGCTGTTTGTATGTACCTTAGTGTATGATTTAAATCTAATAAAGTATCAAAGTTATACCAAGTTTGACTTAATACGGTGGATTAATATAATCAATTAATACATAATCCTAACCTAACCTTAACGTACTAAAATCCGTAGTATAGAATTGTATTGTTGACCATTTGCATTAGTATTACAAACTATTTCTGTTGCTCCGAACGATGTCATTTTAAAACATGAATTTAATGTTCTAATTGACTTCAGGAACACGTTAGAATCTGGATCTGTACCGATAAGTAAACCGTTCAATGGTTCAGGTGGTGTTTCAATTTCAGGTAGTTGCATCTTTCCTGACGCACAACACATCCAGACTGGCTCATTTTTGAATTTGAGAGCATAGCAGTGCGGGCATTCCTTGTCCATAGCACAAATTACTACTTTTGAATGAGCATAATATTCAATATCGGGCTCATACTGGAATGCTAGACGCAGGAATGAATCAGATATAAATGTTCGATGTACCTGTTGGCGTAGTTAGTCATTTGCTCTGCGTGAGTCAACTACGAATCATTCGCACTATCGGATTGGCTTTGTTCGTCTGTTCTTTGCGCTCTTCTATTTCTCATGTTTGTAGCTGCATTTGTTCTACGACAAAAATTGGAATTCTGGCGTCTTCTTGGCATTTTTAATGACACAAACAAATAGAAAATATTCAAAGTACTTATTTATGATTTTTTTTTGGTTACCTTGCAACGTCGGGTAATTCATTATATTAACCACTGATAAATAAATATTATTCTCAAATCTTATGACCCCCATAGCAACCATTTATAAACAAAAACAAAAATTTCTATCGTAAATCTCAAAATTCCTGTTTGACCACCTCCCGGAGGTGGAGTTAGGTCCATATATAAACCCTATAAACCCGCTCCACGACATTCTCTATCATTTAAAAAAAAAATCAAGATAATCAGCACAGCCGTTCTCAACTGAGGCAATTTCGAATTTTTTGTCTCCATTTTTATATATATATAGATTATTATTATTATTATTATTATTATTATTATTATTATTATTATTATTATTATTATTATTATTATTATTATTATTACAATTATTATTAAAACTAAAAGTGTTTAATAAAGTTTATATAGATTTTTTTTTAATATTTTTACATTTAAGAATAGATTTTTATACGAAAATGTCTGAGACTAAGACTGTATCGATATTGTAAATCATAATTAATCGATCTCTATAAGTTATAGTTATAGTAATAGGTATGTTTGATATTGATTATTGACTTATTAACATAATAATAATTGTTTGTTTAATAATAATAATAATAATATAACTGAAAATATATAAAAATCTATGTCATAATTAAAAACAGTGAGTGGAAAGCTATAAGAGCGGCATACATCACGCTCAGCTTTATATAATAAAATAACAGATTTGTGTGAATACACTTTTTTATAAGTAAAGGACGTTTTAAACTTACTTTTATTTAATCAATTCTAAAGTACTGAAAAAAAGTACCTGAAAAAATATTTTTCGGTCAATGTAATAAGTTATTGAGTTAATAGGTTATTATTATTAACCTATTAATTAAAATATACTATCATTTTTAGACTTTGTGATCGCAAAATTATTTTTTTGAGCCTTGATCATTTTTATATATTTTTTATTTAAAATTATAAATAATCAAAAATTAACTATAAGTAGAATGAAGATACTATCTTCACATTTTTAAAATAATGTCGACAAAATTGAATTATTTTGGAAAATGTATTATAATTTATATAAAAATAAGCAATCAAATGATAGTACTTATAGTTCGAAATTACAGAATTGGAAACTAAAGTGAAAAACTTACGTTCAACCTAGTAACGAACATTTAAAAAAAAAACAGAAACATCCAAAAAATTGAGTGCAAGAATACATGTATAAATTACTTATACACACCACAAATTAAATTATTTTAAGAGATGTAAGGTACTGATTTCTTATAAAATACTCATAAATACACCTGATATTTATTTTAAATCTTGAATAGCTTGTGAAAATTATTACTTTTCAAATTAGAAATTGGCACTAAAAATATAATTGCTTAGTATTCTCCACGATCCTTTAGTTATTATAATGCTTTCGTTGATGTTTTCTTTATCAACTGAATCACTGCACATGCTTCAATTGACCATACATCAGTTTTAATCTTAACCAACTGTGTAATTACATACTACTTTCTTACAATTTTATCAGCAGTCAATACTTCACAAGAAAGAGGATTTTCAAAAATACAGGATCTACTATCTAAAATCCCAATGTATTTTCAACGATTCGTTTCGCACGAGATAATTTGTGGTTAAAAGTTTTTTCACCTTTTGTTAATTGTTTCAAGAATCAAGAATAAAGTTTAAGTAATTACGCTTTTAATGAAAAAGCATCATTTCCAACAATAAACCCTCCGTTAGGCGGTATATTATTTTGCAATTTAGAAAATATTTTACAGTTTTTAAACACCCTACAATCCGGTACTTTTCCGTTACAACTAATATATATTTACCAAAAACAGTAATTGTCGTCTTCAATTGCCATTAATACTGTTCTATTTACTCCTTTGTAGTTCAATTAAAAACTTCTACAATGATTAGTTGCACGAATATTTAAGTATTTCCCATCAATAGCACTATATAACACTACCTATACTATACTTTTGAATATTTTTTATAATTATTTTTATTTCATTTTTTTAAATATTTGTCTATGTTACTTAATTACATTAATAAATACCTACGAAGGTACCTACCTACTTATTTCACATTTGTTCAAAATAGTTTCATTTATGAATGTTATACTCAGAACAAACTGTAATAAAACATTAAAGTTTTTTTTTTTTTAATTGTGTCTATTATGGTCATTCTTTATTTCTAGATCTTAAACTATTAAAAACGCTTTATTTGTATAATCTATTTAACAAACAGTAATGTTAAGATAAATAAAAACCACTTTAAATTATTCGTTCAAACTAAAGTACATTGTTCGAATTCAGTTTTAATAAAATATTATTTTAAGTAGATTTATGATTTACCCTCATATTATAAAATAAATAATTTAATAATTTATTTACATTTTAATTTATATTCATTTTCTCATAAATATTTAATTTAAAATAATTGTTTGCATTGTTTGCATTACCACCTTCTTCAAACATCAAAAACAACATTCTATAATTTAATAAGTAAAAAATTAAATTAAATTTAAGTTGATAATTATGAAAAAGTCAATTATACTACTAAAGGTATAATTCTTACATAATAAACCACAGTAATTAACATTCGCACACCGAAGTTTTACAAACCAAACAGCTCGTATTATAATGACATTATTATATTATTTTAATATACACACAAAACACAAAATTATTTAAAAATACTTAAATTATAGTCATATATTGAGTACAATAATTAACAGAATTCCAATAGATGTAGATCCCAGCAAATGTCTAACTAAGTATTTACGCTTTTGAATTTATTTAAATTAAATTATAATAAATATTATAATCGTTGTATTAAATATTCTATTTTCTCAGACCTTCCGAAAATCATTACTCATTATTAGGGCTCGGATTTATATGTAAATACATATTTTTACTGTGACTTGATAAATTAATTTAGGTAAGTGATAAATTCGTTTCAAGCGATTTCCAATGTAATGGACTATATTTTATTTTACATATTTTTATATGTTTTTTAATAATTCCATTTTTTCCTACATATTTCGACAATTTCTTCATTTACGATTTATTAATAATTATATAAGATTGTATTTTTCAATACAGACAATATCTCATGTTTCCAAAAGTACGTAAACAAAATATTACCAATTATTGAACTTACAACCAAACCGTAGATCATTTAACTTTGAAAATTTGAGCATGTTTATGGTATCTCATTGCTTTCAAGATCAAGATCAAGATGAATAATGTCAAAGTAAAATAAGTAAATTAGATAATAATTTAATTTATAAAGCATTTTTTTATATTTGTTAGTAATTTTTTTATATTCCATATTTTCATATGGTACAAATAAGTAAATTAGATAATAATGACATTTATAAAGTAATTTTTAATATTTTTTTATGTTCCATAATTTCATTTTTTTATCACATATAAAGTGATTTTTTATTACATATATATTTACATATTCTCATTTTTTTAATACATATTAATCCGAGCCCTACTCATTATCATCCTTTTTAATTAAATAAATAATAATTCATGACGTTATGGTTAGGTTTTAGTAATTTTCTTTCAGTTTCGAAAAAAAAAAACAATTTTAAATCACGTATTATATTAGTATAAACCAAAACCAAACCATGTACCAAGTGTTCAATAAAAATACCATGTTTCTTCAGAGGCTTAACTAAACATTTTCACGCTCGAGGAAAATTTTAAAATTACGCCCTATCGTAGACTAAGAATCAAATATCCTTCCCTACAATTTTTTTTTAATAATTAACATTATAACATAATCACACTTATTAAGTTTTAAATACATCAGTAATAAAGTTAAAAATATCAAACTAGTAGTTAATAATATATTATATACTACAAAAATTACTCTCTAAAATGATACGCCCGTTGATGAATTCTCGTCTCTCTCATCATAGTTCATCACTCGTGTCTCTTCCATTTTCATAGTTTTCAATGGCCTCTAGTTAATTGAACTAGTATACAAAATTAAAACATCACGAAAATAAAGAATTTATCTTAATATTGATTAAATTAGCATTAATCAGTACAATTAAGAAATTATTTTATATTAAGTATATATTTTTGCATGTGATAATCCAACTCGGACAATGAATTTCGCAGACCTGTATTTTATGGAGTGCTTACAATACATTTGAACCCTTAACAAAATGTGTAGGTACTTTAATAAATAATTAAATGACATAACTTTAATTCTTTGTTTAATATTGTGTTTAATAGTCCCAATAAATATGTTTTCCTTGAATCTCGTATAAGTTCAATTATTTATGATTTGTACTTTTGTAGTTAATTGTAGTTGTAACTGTTATATTATCATAAGGTTTTTCATGAATATTAAGAACATCTAGTTTTATTTTTTTTTACTACGAAACATCATTTATTTTTTATCAAATATTTTATAATAAATTACATTTATTTTAAGCAACATCAGTTAAAATAAGGACTCCTCGCTCTCAGACTTAAATCATATGGCCATTTAC
The DNA here is from genome assembly GCA_034509805.1 of Sipha maydis. Classification (NCBI taxonomy): domain Eukaryota; kingdom Metazoa; phylum Arthropoda; class Insecta; order Hemiptera; family Aphididae; genus Sipha; species Sipha maydis. Next base: position 53,969 of record JASXSY010002131.1, read on the forward strand.
AACATTTCGAGGAGTGTCTGGGCACATACGGCACTCACTGTGCATATGCTTATGAAATTGGAGTATCTCACTTTATGTCTCCCCATAATTATAATTCATGACTTGTTATATTTGATATTTTGTGCTACTTAGAGGCTTTATTTAAATTCTGAGATGAACTTAATATTCTATATAAATTTAAAAATATACATGAGGGTAAGGAATACTAAATATTCTCTGAAATGATCCACTTCACGTGGTAATTTTTATCATAAACACCAGAAACTAACGAAACCTTCTGTAGGTAATAATTACTAACAGTAGCACAGATATGTATTTTATTTGATGGACAAAGTACCCAAATACAAATAAATACTTGATAGGTAACAGATATAAACAACAAAATACATAATTATAAATTATAATAGAATAAGTTAAATAAAGAGATTTATATAATTAAATATGTTCAACAAAATAAAAAGAATTATACTGAGTTAATAAAAGAAAAAAATTTAATTGCATTCCAAAAAATATTTTTCTAAGTCAATTTGATATAAAAGGCAGTGTTATTAATAATGGAATATGAGAAAAGGATTGAATTATAAAATCAGTTAAGAAATATATCGTAGTTATAAGACGCCGTATTATAAATAATAGATTATTTTTTATGGGCAGTTGCTAATTATAAAAAATGCTTGTACAAAAAAATACAAACTAAACATGATCCTTAAATTTCAATAAAATTACAGCTGAATTATCTTAACTAAAAAATAGCATCCATAACAATATTTTTTTATTATTTTTAATAAAAGAATTTCTTTCAATGCATTTATGGCAATAAATTGAAATCTAATATCAAAAAAATTTATTTAGATAAGATGATTGGCCATTCATTTATTTAAAAATTTCAATTTTGTTATACAAGGATGAATGTAAAATATTTTAATAGGTATTTTTTGTAAAATACTCCATAATATTTCTCATATGATTCGTACATATATTTTATTTTAAAATACTTCCACTAAGTGTAAAAACCTATAATTATTAAAAGTAATAAAAAAAAATAGCTTAGAATAATAAATATATTTTAATTTGCTATTACAACCCCTGTACAAAATTAATTAAACTAATGTTTTACAATATCTTAATACGAATAAATCAAAAACAATAAAATCATAATAAATTATATCAGTAAAACAAACTGTTTTAAAACAGTTCAATTAAAAATAACATAATTAAATAATAATTTGTACATAAATGTATATACAATGTTCAAAATGTTATCTTATTAAGTTTTTTGACAGTAATTAATTAATAATAAACATTTAGAAAACATTGGTTTGAGTAGAATTTAACATAATATGTAACCATATATAAACCTAAAATTATGATATTAATGGAAATAGTGTATACTTATAGGTAATCATACAAATTTCTCATTTTAACCATTTTTTTAAAAATTTAAAAAACTAAAATATAATATAAAACAAAATTCAATTAATATTTTATGTTTACATCAAATATAATATAATTATATAGACTCAAGCCAACATATCATTAATAATATATTACTTATGTCAGTACATTCTTAAATTTAAATAATCATAGAATTATAATAGTATAGTTTAAAATATTTTTATTTTAAGCGAACTTTATTTAAAATAAAAATATTAATAACAAATGGTTTCTATGTAAAAAAAAAAAAAAAGTAGAATAAGAAATCCTTTGATCCTTCTAGTAAGTGTAAATTTTGTTTTATCTAGGCATAAAATAATATTTTAATAAACAACTTAAGCAAAAATAAATAAAATCATAAATTTAATAAAATAGGTACCCGCTTTCAAAGTACTGACTGTTAATTATTTAATATAAAATATTAGTTTAAAATAGGGAATAAACATTTGAACATATATGAGTTAATTAATGTATTACCATAAACTATAATCAGTGTCTTCTTGGTAGAGTGTTAAGAAAAATCCTATAAACGTCAAATATACTACTACATTTCCAAACAAAGTAAAATTACAGGCCGTCCAGGCAATCTAAAAAGAATTTGGAAAAATTATTTAGAAAGAAACACAACTCAAAAGCTATATTAAACATTTGAAAAAAAAACTTACAGTATGGACCCTGGCCATTATTATAGGTAAGGCAAATGATGATACTACTATTCCCATTGTAAGAAATACAGCTAACTCCATGTTGGCATTACCAGATCCCGAATAATCATTGTACCGTTTCATCAACATGGTCGGCAATGGCGCAAACAGATAAAATACTACTACTATGAATGGCCACCAAGAACTAAAAAAATTAATTAGGTATTATTATACATTATACAATTATTTAAAAATTAATTTTATAACTCATACTTTAATTCTGGTAATGCACATGCTAATATAATCAATGTCATACCAATTGATCCAGCAAAGGCTAAGCTCATTAACCTGTAAAAAGATAAAAACATATTAGAGCTCATAAAGTATAATATATTACATATATTAATTTTAAATCATTACATTATATTACATATTGTTTACTAAATAAATAAAAAAATTGTTTTTAACACGAGAAATTGATAACTTACGCTATTCAACATCAAATTGAAGCAATTGAAGAGATCATGAAACAAAAAAAAAAATTCAATATTAATTAATTATGTAAATAAGTAATACTAAATTGTAATTATAGATCAAAAAACAATTTTTCAATAAACAACCAACTGATAAAAATATTTAAATCATCTATAAAAAAAATAGTTATATTATACAACAAAAATAATAAAAATATAATTCATTTTAATATTAAAATATTAAAAATAATATAAAACATTTTTTTTTTTTTTTTGTATTAAATAAAAACTACTTAAAATTCATAGATATTTTAATGTTAAAATTAGACATCATAAAATTTATGATCATATTTAATATGATATTAAAATCTACTAAAATATTTAAATACATGTTTTTTTTTCAATTTATTACAGTTGATGAATTTAATACTTTTTTGTCATACTTAATTTATTAATTGTTATGACTTCAAAGCATATTAAAATCTCCACGTATTAAATTTTTTTACGCAGCTATTATTTAGTTTAAATTTATACCATAAGATATTTTAGAATAAGCAATTGATATAATATGATAAAAATATTATAATTTTAATTATTATTTTCAATTTATTCTTATACTTTAATTAATAAAGGTATTCCTTTATACTAATGTTTTATATAGAAATTAATTTCAATTGTTCCAAAAATATTCGCATTACCTTATTATAGTTTATAAATATATTATACATATTATAATCCAATATGTGTAAACTAATCTGGTTAAACACACATTTTAGTTATATTTATTTGTTTAATTATGTTTTATTTATTATAACATAATATTAGTTTCAATACTCTACAAAGTTATAATCATGAAGACAAGTCTTGTAAAAAAGTAGTTTTCAATGACATTTAAAAACTCAATTTAATTTTCTATACCTATAATATTTAGTTTCTTTATTCCTTGCAATAAAAAAATATTGATGGTCAACAACATTCACAGCATTTAAGTATGGAATAAAACTTTAATAAATAAAAATATAATATTTGAATTAACTTTTGAATCAACATTCAACTAATAATTTCCTCTGAACTTATTATATAAATGCTGTGAATTCAATAACTAAGTATTTTTAAGAATATCTCTGTATAAAGTAACATGAATAAATATTAAAGAATAATCAAATTAAATATGACATACATATGAATATATATAAATACCATTATAAATTAAATAATTATTATCATAACAACAAGTAATTGATTATAAAATTGATTTAATGAATGGTTAATTAATTCTTAATTAACTTAAATATTTTTCTTTATTTTTTATAAAATTAAACAAGGAATAAAGACAATAGTTTACTATTTTAATCAAGAGAATTAGTAAAATAAAATAAAAATAATATATATAATCACCTATTTCAAATCAAACAAAAATTAATAAATACAATTATACTTAAATGTCAGAAAAATATAGTTAGTTAAATAGTTATAAAAATATATAATTTGTAAAGACATCAAAATATAAAAATTACCTTTCAACTTATAATTCTTTCTTATTAATCAATCAAAACTAATAAATATAAATATTAAAATGGTAAAAATATTAGATGTATATAGTTTAATTTTCAACTCATAGAAATCAACATCTCATAAAATAGCAATAAACTGCATAACTAATTACTTGTAGTGTATTTCTCATTACTTTTTCTAAAATATTATTGAGATAAATATACTTAACATGTGAATCACTAATGTTTCAATACAACAACTATTCTAAAGAATACTTTTTTAAGTTATTTTATAAAAGTCTTATTATAAATTGAATACAAAAATATATCCTGAAACCCCATTATATTAACTCACATATTGAGTGAAACTTTTAAGTTTAAAAACTCTAATAACCAAATATAAGTTTTAGACCAAAATCAGTTTACCACCTTTCTTCTAGATTAGCTATACTCAACCTGAGGCCAGCCAAATTGTTATGTGCCCCAAAAAAAATTAATTGAGTCAATAAAAATAAAACATTTCAAAACTAAAAAGATTAATAAATAAAACAACTGTTGGATAATCCTTGACACGTAGAAACAACGAGCATTAATCAATTATCTGTATTTTGATATGATTATAGTAAGTTACTTCACAAACATATTCAAAGAAAAAATAAAACAAAAATAATGAATCAAATTTCGGAATTTAGTGTCTGAAAAATACAAAATAGTGCCCAGTTGCTGTTGACCATTCTCACTTCAACATACGCTTATGAAATTCCAAATTTAAAAATGTGCAAAGAATGTTTAACGAAATTGGTTAACTGATTTACCTATTGATAACTCATTTAAAGCAGTAAATAGCATCTGTAAATCTGATACGTCTAACATAGTGAAAAAAAATGTCTCATCAAAAATCACACCAATTTAAAATTAATATTTATTATATAATTGATATTTGAGTATTATGTTATAATAACTCATAAAATATTATATTCTTCTTTTGCTTCGCCTTCCTCCCAACTATTTGGGGTCAGCCACCCTTGTCCTACACCTCCACTTTACTCGGTCAATCACATCTCCTCTGTACACACCGACAGCCCTCATATCATTCTCCAAAGTCTCCAACCATCTCTTTTTTGGTCTTCCTCTTCCTCTTTTCCCTTCAACGTCCATCTTCATAACCACTCTTACTGCATTCGTTTCCTCTCGCCTCATCACATGCCCAAACCATCTCAGCCTATTTTCTCTCATCTTGTCCACAATTGGCGCTACACCAACACTACCTCTCACGTATTCATTCCTTATTCTATCTTCTCTTGTCACTCCACTCAACAATCTAAGCATCCTCATTTCCGCGACACTCATACTTTGTTCTATTCTCCTGTTAACCGCCCAACACTCTGAACCATACAGCAGAGTTAGTCTCACTACACTTTTATAAAATTTACCTTTCAGTCTAATTGGAATTCTCTTATCGCATAACACGCCCGATGCTTCTCTTCATTTCATCCACCCGCACTTAATCCTATGTTTTACATCCATGTCAAAGCCCCCGTCCTTTTGAACAAAAGATCCTAAATATTTAAAGCTCTCAACTTCACCTATCACATCACCATCTATTGTCAGTTGTCTCCTCATTCCTTCAACTTCTTGGTCTCTTTGTCCAAAATCATACTCAATATACTCAGTTTTATTTCTACTAATTCTCAATCCCTTTTCTTCGAGAGCTAACCTCCACTCATTTACCCTATTATTGACAACTTCCAGGTTTTCTCCTATCAGAACTATATCATCCGCAAACATCATACACCATGGTATCTCACCCTGTATCTCCTTTGAAACCTCATCCATTACCACTGAGAACAGGCAGGAGCTTAGAGCTGACCCCTGGTGCACACCCACTCCTATACTGAAACCTTCTGATACTCCACACCGACTCTTGACACTAGTACTCGACCCTTCATACATATCATTAAATATTATATTAAATATATAAATGTATTTTTCATTACAATACTACCTTGACAAAATATTAGTAATAAAAGTTTAAAAAATAATTAATTAAAAACCATAAATAGAATAAAAAAGGTACTTTCAGTAAAAAAAATTGACAATAATTTTTAAAATATTAAAGAAAAAAAGTTTTATCTTTATTTTATTAATTTATATTTTTTCACTTTAGATAATGGTACAAATATAAAATGTATATTTTAGAATATCTGAAGCAAAAGTTTTATTTTTACTTGTTTATTAATTTATGCAAATTAAATTTTTTCATGATCAGTATAAAAAAATATTTCAACATTCACAAACCAATACCAATAAAGGTTAGGAAATAAAAAAAAGGTAACTAAAATAAGTTAAAATCAACAATGGCTTTGTTTGCATGAAAACTTAAAACTATTTTTTTTTTTTACTTACTAAGCAATTTTAGAGATAAATATAAAAATAAACAGATATAAGATATGTTTTAGAGATAAAAAATGTATAATAATCTTAACATAACATTACCATTCATAATTTAGATTTATTGATTATCCTTTTTTACATGAATTTTACTTTAAAACTATATTTTATTTGAATATAAAATCAATGAACTAAATTATTAAAAAAAAAAGCTAAAATAAATACATATTATAAAAATAGGCATCTCTAATATATAAAACTAATAATTTAAATGATAAGTATTTGACATAGCAGAAATATAGTCAATTATCTAGGTAATTGATAAATTGATTTGTATACTTAAGGTCAAACAATGTTGATAACTGGTAAAACCTTATGTGCATACATGTATTTGATTATTTCTAATTATCTTAAATAACATTATTAATCCATAATAAAATAAAATAAAAAAAATAAAAAAAATCAATAATTAAATTTTAATGTTAATAATATATTTTTAAATTATTAAATTTTACACAATTATATATTATTATACCTAAAATACCTATCTACAAAATTTAGATAATGATTTATTACCTTTAAAGAATTGCCAAAGATACTAAAACATAGTTTCTTTCAACTTTATGAAAAGTATAATAAATCTTTTAGTAATAAAACATGTCTATTTCTAATATAAACTTAAAAAAGAATTAATTAATGATAAAAAAATTAAAAAATAAATATATTCCAAGATTCTTTCACAATTTAAAACTATTACATTTTAATAAGTCTCATTTTGATAAGGAAAAAAAGATCTATCACATGTTATGGGCTTGTTTAGTTAGTTATAGTTACATTTTCAATATTATATAATACTTAAGAGGACGCCATACCGGCACGTGTTTTCTTTGCCTGACATACATACAGCATAGCAAATTTGCGTTCAGTAATGCAAACGTAATCATGTCAACTTTAATATTAAGAGTAAATTGACCTATAATCAAACTTTAATGGAAGAACATTATCTGTGTTTTGTTGATTTATTTTTTCCAATACTTTCATTTTTATGTGAGCAATGAGTTTTTTTTTTTAATTGTAATATTTTACATACTTAGAACTCACTTAAAAATTAACATTGAAAAAAAACTGACCAATAAAACACATATAATGTTCTCCCCTAAAGTCCAATTTAAAGTTAGTATATTCTAATATTAAATGTAACATCACTATATTTAAAGTATTAAACGCAAATTTACTTTTGTAAATTTTCCAGATGGAGACAACACATGTAAGTATGGCGTCATCTTAAGAAATGCAATATAAAATCTAGAAAATAAATCTAGTTTTTTACTTAAAATTTTATTAGCGTAAATAAAAGTAATAATAAATAAATAATAAAGCAAAATAAATCAATAATATTTTAACAACGATTTGTATACATAAAAGTATATTTATTCTTTTAGCAATTAAAAATGGTTACTTGTATAAGCACTTAACTTATTTCAAAATAATATTTATATTCTTACTTAATATAATGTTATTATATTCAAGTATAAGTAATTTGAGAAAAAAATTTAATTTGGATCAGTTTTCAGAGATAAATATAATATTTATAATGTTGGTCCAAAAAAATTAATAGTACTAGTTTTTTTCATCCTGTTTAAGGGTTGTTTAGTATGAACTAATTTTTCATCCCTGCTCATCACAACGCAATTTCTAACAGAGAAATACTATTGAAACAAGTTTGTAGTAAGTCAATATATCTGAATATATCCAAAGTATACATTGGAAATGGTGTGTTCTTATAAATATAGCACAATTGTGCTTTATCTACGATGACTTGTTACCTCATGTGAAACAAGCTTATAAGCAATAAGATTATCAAGGAGTGAATTCCAAAAGAACCATCTATATTAATAACTAAGAAATTGAAAGGTTTTGTTTTTACAAAAGGTTAATGAAAACATAAAACAGGATCGAATGTATCATGTCACAATAATGACAAATACATTGGCGAGGACTTGGTCGGAAGGGTACGGAGGAAATCCCTTGAAGATACGGACATTAATTCGTCCACACGTTGGGGACACAAACGCAATAATAACGTCTGTACAACAGTAGACGATCGTTCACGTATTGCGTTTACCTTTCAATCCGGCCATGGTGAACGGCCGAGTACAACGATGTTCGTACGGTTACTCCACTGGCCGTGCGCAATTCACTCGGTAAGGCGACCGATATAAACCGTAATGGATGCAGGCCGTTGTTAACGAACGATCAACAACAATAACGGTACGCGAATGGGAAGGGAAAAAAACTATTTAAATATAATTAATTGACTAAAGGAATTGGACAGAGAAAAAATGCGTCATTGAACAACACAAACAAAACAGTAATATGTAGGCAACAACAATGATAGGGCGACGGCAGCGCGAGTTATCACAAGAAAGGTCGACGCCGGGGCCGATAATTGTCACGGGACAAAATAGTTCTGCGCGGCTGCCCGAATATACGTGATGTTACACAAATGTTATTATCACGACGTAAACAACAATTCGTTCGTTCGGCGGCGGCGTTATCAGCGGGCGACCAACAGTGTAGACGGTGTGCCACGGGTCGGTTGCTCGATTTCCTCGGTGAACCGGTGCGCGACGCGAACGATCAGCGGCGGATGGGTGCGCGGCAGGAGAGCGCGGCGACGACCGACCGACTGTTGGCACGACCGTTTTTCCCACACCGGCCGCCATCTTAGGCCACGGCATGATTGTGCTCTTTTGATTTCCCGGTCCGTACCCCCACCTTCACCGCCACTGTAGTTGAGTCGCAGCGAACCACCGTGTTACACACACGCAATTGTACAAGCATCGCTTTTGTGTCGTGTTAGACGTTCATTATTCGCATTCTTTTATTTTTTTATCATAAGACTGTTCGTTATTTTTCAACCGTCGGTGGTTTTTCGACGACCGTGCGACCTGTAAGTACACAGCGCTCGAGTCCGCCGGGTTTTCGATCGTCTCACGCACCCAGCCCCGACCGACCGGTATTCGAAGCGACGAGCAAACATCGTCGATAGCAATTTTTAAAAAGTAAAAGCACTGCCGAACACCATCATGTCTGAACCAGCGAAAGGGTGAGTTGTATACGAACAGAAACTTCTTCCATTTAAACGAAGGACGTCTTTTCTTTTACGGAACTACTGCCGACACGGACCGTTTTTTCGTATCCTGGTAAACGCTATCGCTGTTTCCCCGGAATTCGCGGGATTGATTTCCTGGTCGATCGTTTGACCGTCATCGATAACCGTTAATTTGCCGACCATCATGGTTTCCGCTTTATTAATTAATTTTCCTCTTGCATTGGCGATATGAATAAACAGAAAATCTAACAATGAATTTTAATACCATTAATATATGAATAGTTTATATATAGAAAAAAATAAATGCTGTGTATTATTATTATATTTGTAAAGTACGACCGGTTTTGAAATAAAAATTTATTGTCGAGTTTATATACAGTCATTAAAATTGCAACTCTATTTATACTCTATTCCTATGAATTTCTAATTCAGAATCAATCATACTTCACAAATTTATAATACTCTAGGCTAAACTTTTATTTATTTCTGTATATAAACCATTTATTGATTTATTTATATATTAATTTATGAGTATTAACCATTAAATAATTTTTAATCTTCATTTTATTTTTTATTATTTTGCTATCTAATAACATTGTCACAAAACTGTCGCCTACACAAAATTGTGCACATTACTTCCATCGGACAAAGACTATTATGTATGTGTATACAGGAATTATTTTAAGACAAATGTGTTGGCATACAAAACTCTTTGTTTATACTTTATTAGTATTTAAAGTATTACTATTATTACTATTATTATGATCCTAATCCCAATAAATGGAACAATAACATACTTAACTACTATATTATTTTTTATTATTATTCTTGACCTTATAATAAATAATACTTTATTTTATTTGATAGTTTCTAGCTATAAGCTTATCTTATTTAAAATCAAATCTGTACATTGGTAAGTTTACTTCAATTTTTCACTGTATGTTTGAATTTTCAGAGAAGAATTAGCTACTGCAATTTTAAAGCAAAAAGATCGTCCAAATAGGCTCATTGTTGAAGAAGCAATCAACGATGATAATTCAGTTATTGCACTATCCCAGGTAATAAAAATATAATGTAATGAAAGTTGTACCTAATTATATATTCAAAGTTTTCTTCAAGGGGTATAACTGAAAAATGTCATGAAACATACTTACCAATTAATTAGGTATTTTACTATTTATATTTAACATTAACGTTAAAATGTATGTATGAATACAATTAAATAAACTAAGAGTGTTTTGACTTATGGTAGTTACTGGTTCAAACCTAGTCACTAGTGATTTTACTTTTTAGTTGGAATGACTGCCCTCAAAGAAAAAATTGCCAATGTGTAAACTAAAATCTTACAGCAAACTATCACAAAACTATTGATTAGCTGTGCCTTAAACATTCAATAGCCCCAAGTTTATATAGACTAATAAATGTTATAAAAGTACTTTATTTTTAATAATCTTCCAAGCATTTATAATTACATTTCTGGAGTCTTATATCTATTAATAATTGTACACTTGGTAATAATATTTATTCTAAGCTTCCACTCAACAAATATAATGAGGACACTTAACTAATGATACAGCCAATACTGACAATTATATGCTTGCTTATATATTTTTTTATTGCATTTAATAATTGTTAATTTTAGGCTAAAATGGATGAATTGCAATTGTTTCGTGGCGATACTGTATTATTAAAAGGCAAACGTCGTAAAGAATCTGTATGTATTGTTTTATCTGATGAAACGTGCCCAGATGAAAAAGTACGCATGAATAGAGTAGTACGTAATAATTTACGTGTCAGAATATCAGACATAGTACAAATACAACAATGTCCTGATGTAAAGTATGGAAAGCGCATCCATGTGCTACCTATTGATGATACAGTTGAAGGTTTAACAGGGTAAACATTTTTTATATTTCTACATAATTTTGCATTTAAATGTAGTTATATTATTAATTAATATATGTTTATATTCTTATAGAAATTTGTTTGAAGTATTCCTTAAACCATATTTCTTAGAAGCATATAGACCTATTCATAAAGATGATAATTTTATTGTCCGGGGAGGCATGAGAGCTGTAGAATTTAAAGTAGTTGAAACTGATCCATCTCCGTATTGTATTGTTGCTTATGATACAGTTATTCATTGTGAAGGAGATCCAATTAAAAGAGAGGTATCTTTATTTTTATTTTTTCTACATTCAGACTTTAATCTTTTAAATATTTTAGGAGGAGGAGGAAGCATCAAATACAGTTGGTTATGATGATATTGGTGGTTGCCGTAAACAGTTAGCACAAATTAAAGAAATGGTTGAACTTCCTCTTAGACATCCAAGCTTATTCAAGGCTATTGGTGTAAAGCCTCCAAGGGGAATTTTGTTGTATGGACCGCCTGGCACTGGAAAAACACTTATTGCTCGTGCTGTTGCTAATGAAACTGGAGCATTCTTCTTCTTAATCAACGGTCCTGAAATCATGAGTAAACTCGCTGGTGAATCTGAAAGCAATTTAAGAAAAGCGTTTGAAGAAGCTGATAGAAACTCACCCTCTATTATTTTCATTGATGAACTAGATGCTATTGCACCTAAACGAGAAAAGGTAATTCAATAAATTGTAACATTGAATAATAATAAACCTGTGAATTATATTTTAATAAATTATTTAGACTCATGGTGAAGTTGAACGTCGTATTGTATCTCAATTATTAACACTCATGGATGGTTTAAAATCGTCATCTCATGTTATTGTAATGGCTGCTACTAATCGTCCAAACTCAATTGATTCAGCTCTCAGACGTTTTGGTCGTTTCGATCGTGAAATTGATATTGGTATACCAGATGCTACTGGACGTTTAGAAGTTTTACGTATACACACTAAAAACATGAAACTTGCTGAAGAAGTAGATTTAGAACAGGTAAAAATATCAAAGTAGTATTTTTAGCGTTAAATAATTCTAAAATTTGTAAATGTTAATAGATTGCTGCTGAAACTCATGGTCATGTGGGTGCTGATCTTGCTTCTTTATGTTCTGAAGCAGCTCTGCAACAAATTCGTGAAAAAATGGACTTAATTGATTTGGAAGATGATCAAATTGATGCTGAAGTATTAAATTCATTGGCTGTTACCATGGAGAACTTTAGGGTAAATTAAATTTTTTTCTTCAAATAGTATATATATGTCATGTTATACCCTTAAATTATATTCAGTTAATATACTTATTAATTTTGTAGTATGCCATGGGTAAGAGTAGTCCAAGTGCTTTGAGAGAGACTATTGTTGAAGTACCAAATATTACATGGGAAGATATTGGAGGTTTATCTAATGTAAAACGCGAGTTGCAAGAACTTGTTCAGGTATGTTATTTTTAAACTAATTAAAAAATAAATAAAAATAACATTTATATTGGTGTCTATATTTTATAGTATCCAGTTGAGCATCCAGATAAATTTTTGAAATTTGGTATGCAACCATCTCGAGGTGTATTATTCTATGGACCTCCTGGTTGTGGTAAAACATTACTAGCAAAAGCCATTGCCAATGAATGTCAAGCCAACTTTATATCTGTAAAGGGTCCTGAATTGTTAACTATGTGGTTTGGTGAATCAGAAGCTAATGTCCGTGATATATTTGATAAAGTATGTTCACTAATAATGGATTTATTTTATTCTTGGCTAGTTTTAAACAAATATTGTATTTAGGCCAGAGCTGCTGCCCCATGTGTACTATTTTTCGATGAATTGGATTCTATTGCAAAATCTAGAGGTGGAAATGTTGGTGATGCTGGTGGTGCTGCTGACAGAGTAATCAATCAAATTCTGACCGAAATGGATGGTATGGGTGCCAAAAAGAATGTATTCATTATTGGTGCTACTAACAGACCTGGTAAGTTCAATATACTAAATATTTTTGTCACTATTATTATTATTTCAATATACATAATTATTCTAAATGTATGGTTTTGAATTAGTGAAAGAAAAGTCTGGAATAAGTAAATTAGATTCTTTGAAAATAAGACTAAACGTAACAGTTTGTAATTTTAAAGGGAATGGTTATGATACTCGATGATGTGTTAATTTTAATAAAATATGAGACTAACTTTTACAATACGTTTATTAATAATTCAAAGTGTTAAATAAAATGCTTATACAAAGTGACGTAGTACAAAGTTGCTTGTAGTTCCGTGATTAGAACTCTACCTTGTGGTTGTTTCGGTCCCTCTTTTATATGATCTGATTGACGTCATAGAGAAACTGCACCTGTTGTTTGGTGATATCCAGAAATAGCTTTATGACTTCGTGGTTCCCTTTGACTGTTGCCCTTGTCATTCTTAATTAGTACATTTTTAATACCCAGTATTCATGATTAACTTAATTATTATTCGTACATTTGTATTACACATTTTTTCTGGTTAACTACTATTTTTAGATATGATCATGATCAGATGTAGATTATTACAAAATATAAAGAATATACAAGTTATATTAACATTACCCGTAATCAACTATTACAAGTAATTAAGTAAAATATATTATATGATATATAGAAGCCCATAACAATCGTATGTAAACATTTTTTAAAATAAATAAATTAAAGCTAATGATGGTATATCAAAAAGTACTATTGAGATTGAAAGGTAGATTTTATAAGACAAATTGTATTGTACTGAAACAGTGGAAGGAAAGAAAACATATAGTATGTTTAAGAAGTGGCACAATCAATCGTAGTTTAAATGAAAGAATAGGTTGAAATTTTAATTGGGTAAGACATATTGTAAGGGTAGACCAATATTTGATGAACTAATGGTAGCTAAAAGACTGATCATGTATAATTTTTATTAAAGATCAAATAATTAAAAAACTTAATTATTTATTCATTTTTTTTTTTTTTTTTTTTTAATTTAGATATCATTGATCCTGCTATTCTTCGTCCAGGACGTTTAGATCAACTGATTTATATTCCTTTACCTGATGAAAAATCACGTGAAGCCATTTTCAAAGCTAATCTAAGAAAATCCCCAGTTGCTAAAGTATTTAATATACATTAATAATTTTAATTAATTGCTATTGAATTCATTTTCATCACAAATATTGTTTTAGGATGTTGATCTGACCTACATCGCTAAAGTTACTCATGGTTATTCTGGAGCTGATTTGACTGAAGTTTGTCAACGTGCCTGCAAACTTGCTATTAGACAAAGTATTGAAGCAGAAATTAGACGTGAGCGAGAAGCTGCCAATAACCAAGGAATGGAGGTAGTTGTATTATAAACCATTATATAATAATTGTTTTACATATTAATATAATTTTTTCTTATAGACTGATGTAACTGAGGATGATCCAGTTCCAGAAATTACAAAAGCTCATTTTGAAGAAGCTATGTTGTATGCTCGCCGTTCTGTAACGGATAATGACATACGCAAATATGAGATGTTTTCGCAAACTTTACAACAGTCTCGTGGTTTCGGTACTAATTTCAGATTCCCTACTACGACAGGCCAACCAGCCGCTAATAGTGCTACAACTGGTGGTGATCAAGCAACCTTTGCAGATGATGGTGATGATGACTTGTACAACTAAACAGTTTCCCTTCCCTCGAATATTAGATTTAATGTATATTTGAAGATTTAAAAATTATTCAAGAATTTTTTTTTTTTTTTATATATATTTTAAAATAAAATGAAGAAATTTAATACACATATATATGGTTCATTAATATTTAAGTTTATTACGGTTTTCTAATTTATGTTGTGGTTTTACAATACTTAGGATTTAAAAAAAAAAATTGGTGGGATACAAAAAAAAGCTGTTTTCGTCTGTTTTTTTATAATCTTTATTATTTATTTTTCCTTTTATAAGAATTATTATTAATAAAATTTAAACAAAATACAAGCACAAAAAAAAGTATTATAGTATTGCTTTTAGTCAGTAGTAAACTCGAGATCGTATGTATCCATGATCGCTGCCATAATATTCCAAAGTGTATCCTTGTCCAAATCTTCAATCAATGCCTTAAAAAACAAATTAAATATAAATTACTTGTACATGCTCATTAACAAACACAAATTTATAAAATAAATATTCACATATATCTTGAATTATTAATAATAATTAAGTAGCATGAACCCCAATGACAATTCAAATTTCAAATTATATTTTTAAAAAGATCCAAGTCAATTAACATACTATGATGAAAAGAAACATAACATGGAAATGAGATGAATTGTTGAAATAAACATTCACTTGACTTTGTTAAGGAGCAAATATGTCTCTCGGTTAATATTCTGAATACTTTCTCACTACTTTTAAAACATAAGGAAAATAAAACATTTCCCAAGATGTCTTAATAGTACATTTTCATTTTCAAAAATAAAGTGACCTTATTAAATGACCCTGTGTGTTATGTCCATAATATATTTTATAATTATAATATGACCAAACATCAACAGTCCTGATATGTAGAAAGAGGTATATCACTTCAAATGATTGGTATCCTTTTAAAAATCAGCTAAAATATACATCAATTAATTGTTCACAAATTCCAACGATCTTTCACACTTTTAATTTTTGATCACATATTGTAGACATTTTGCAGACAATATAATAGAACGATTTTGTGCAAAAAATTGCTAAAACGAAAAAAATTTAAAACTAATTCAAAAACATGTTTTGAAATGAAAACGATTAAATAACAAAGCTATAAAAAAATAAATATATACCTGATACCACGGCTGTATTTCATAATCAATTATCTGTGATGGAATGCCATACACTTTGATTGCTAATTCCATGCAAGCAATAGCAATATGCTGAGGTTTATATTTGAGTATATCACTACTATGATAAAAATCCTAAAAATTAAAAAAATATTAGAATTCTGTCAAAACAAATGGAATCATGAAAAATAAATAATACTTACATGTAAAAAGTCATATGCTTTTTTAAATACAATGATGTCTTTTCCATGTTTTGAATAGAACACTGGTCGAACAGTCTGAACGTAGTGTAGAAAATACTGTTAAAACAACAAATACATTAATACATTATTATTTTTTTAGATAATTAATTTAATTACGTTGTGCGGATGATCAAATGTAGTATCAAACTGTAACAATCTCATTGTTAACATTTCAGCGTGCACAATAGAATCGCGGAAGTTCCAATAATCTTCAGCTAATCGTATTGGAGCCGCATCTCTGTGTAATGTGTGATATGCCACATTTATCAAATCTCGAAGTTTGACAGTCTCATCATGTACTTTACTAGCCAAGTATAATGTTGCACTAGCTATAGACTGTAAACATATAAACTAAGTTAAAGTGGTATTACATGCCAGTAAAGAGAGATTATTTTTTTATAATTTAAATAGACTTGCAACTGCACAAGTGCATATTACTAAAAGCAGTATATTTAGCTTGATTATATGAAATAAAAACTATATTAATTTAAATGTTTGACATAGTCCAATTATATAATCTTGATAATAATAATTCAAAATTAAAATTTCATTTAGGTACAAACTATCTGTAGCAATTCATATATATTGGTAAAAGAAGTCTTATGTTCTTTTCAATAATTAACCAACCGAGCTCACTTGTTATTTATTCCTCATTTCATGACATTTAAAAATCAAACAATATCTTATGTCATTCAAGTTTTAGTTATAAATATACTTACATACAAACACTGAAAAAAGTAATAACAATTGCACCCTTTTTATCAGTATGAACAATAATTACACTTACGTTTTGTGTTTCAAAGCATAAATTTTGTAACATAATAATTGTATGCAGTTCAATAAATGTGATAATGTAGATGGAAACAAACTTTTTAACATTTTTAAGTATTTTTGAATATTATTCTGTGTAAAAACCAAAAAACCCATCAGATAACAAGGTCATATTACACAACATATAATCTCTAATTTCTAAATTTTTTCTATACATATTTTATATATATATATATATAAATAAATCTGTAAAATAAATAAAAACTATCATTTATGTACAAAATTTAAGCCATGCTCATATTATTAAATTATAGTCTCAAAAAACATTCACAGTTAAAATTAAATTTAAGAACTATTACAATACACTCCATATTATATAATTAATAAATCTATCATTATCATTGATTCTATATATATTTAATTGATACTTCCTCCATTAATTCAAGTCATTGAGCACTTTCAACATTTTAATTTAAAGCAAAACGCTCGTTACAAAAATATTCTTTATCAGTACTAATAACTGCACTAGCAAATTATTATTATATTATGAATACATGTAAGCACACAGCTAACTTTAAACATTTTTTCACCTTTTGAAATATATTTAAAATGGTAATAAATACATATGTATAAATATAATTTGATGTATATATATTAATATATAGTTAAAGAACTAATCAAATGTAATCACCTTATTATTAATAAAGTGCAGTTCTATATTTGGTACTCTATTGATTTATAATAAGTTAGGTATTTTGCAGTCATTAAATTATATTGTGCTATTTGTTTCCAAGACAACCAATTTTCTTTGACTCATCATTTTATATAACTTTGTACAACTACAATAATTAAGCAAGCTGTAAAATGATTGAGTATTTAAACACATATTAGTATTTAATAAAATAACAAATATACAATTAAATTCGTAGAATTATAAATCTTACTTGAATTATTAATATGTAATACTTTTTATGTTAAACCCAAAATTGTATTTATATAATATTTTTAAACATATTATATAAATATGAGCATTAATATAATAATATAAAATATAAAAATGCCCAATATAACATTTTGAAAATAAAAGTTCCAATTTAATAATATTCAATAATGTTATTACATGAAATTAAACAAGTCAAAATAATAATAATAATTTTAAACCAATTTAAAACCTAGCTAACTCAACTGTAAAATATAACTAAAATATCAGTTTATAATAACTTCTCATTTAACTTTTGAAACATATAATAAATATATATCTTCTTCTTCTTCTTCTACTTCGCCTTCCTCCCAACTATTTGGGGTCGGCCACCCTTGTCCTACACCTCCACTTTACTCGGTCAATCACATCTCCTCTGCACACACCGACAGCCCTCATGTCATTCTCCAAAGTCTCCAACCATCTCTTTTTTGGTCTTCCTCTTCCTCTTTTCCCTTCAACGTCCATCTTCATAACCACTCTTACTGCATTCGTTTCCTCTCGCCTTATCACATGCCCAAACCATCTCAGCCTATTTTCTCTCATCTTGTCCACAATTGGCGCTACACCAACACTACCTCTCACGTATTCATTCCTTATTCTATCTTCTCTTGTCACTCCACTCAACCATCTAAGCATTCTCATTTCCGCGACACTCATACTTTGTTCTATTCTCCTGTTAACCGCCCAACACTCTGAACCATACAGCATAGTTGGTCTCACTACACTTTTATAAAATTTACCTTTCAGCCTAATTGGAATTCTCTTATCGCATAACACACCCGATGCTTCTCTCCATTTCATCCACCCGCACTTAATCCTATGTTTTACATCAATGTCAAAGCCCCCGTCCTTTTGAACAAAAGATCCTAAATATTTAAAGCTCTCAACTTCACCTATCACATCACCATCTATTGTCAGTTGTCTCCTCATTCCTTCAACTTCTTGGTCTCTTTGTCCAAAATCATACTCAATATACTCAGTTTTATTTCTACTAATTCTCAATCCCTTTTCTTCGAGAGCTAACCTCCACTCATTTACCCTATTATTGACAACTTCCAGGTTTTCTCCTATCAGAACTATATCATCCGCAAACATCATACACCATGGTATCTCACCCTGTATCTCCTTTGAAACCTCATCCATTACCACTGAGAACAGGTAGGGGTTTAGAGCTGACCCCTGGTGCACACCTACTCCTATACTGAAACCTTCTGATACTCCACACCGACTCTTGACACTAGTACTCGACCCTTCATACATATCCTGGATCAAATTAACATACATTTTTGGGACATTTTTTCTCATCAATGCCCACCTTAAAACTTTCCTTGGCACCCTGTCATACGCCTTTTCTAAATCTATAAACACCATGCATAGTTTTTTATTCTTTTCTCTGTACTTCTCTACTAATTGCCTAACACAAAATAATGGCTCCATTATTTTATTACAATATATATATATTTTTTTTTTCAGTATAATATTATCAAAGTAAATAAATATCAATATTTAATTTCAATATTTAAAAAAAAAAAAAAAGATAAAATTTTTTTTTCAGAAGACATAAAAATTTTAACATTATAATTATTTTGAATATATAAAAAAATTATGAAAATGTTATTATAAAATTGAAATTATTTCACACAAATATAATACATTTTAAAGATTGATTTCAAATGAAAATATTTTTTTACACTAAAATATTATTTAATTTCTATTATATCACAAATTATAAAAATATGAAATTGAAAATTTAGGAATATTAAATTAAAAGTTAGCATTTGAGGGTAAATCATAACTATCTAATTATACAATAATTAGGGTGTATTGTAATTAGTTTAAATATAATACTAAAAAATTAATATTTAAAAGTACTTACATAATTGTCATATGGATTTTCATCAATATTTTCATAAAACTTATGGAAGTAAACTGCTGCTGAGCATATAGTAACATGTTTTAGACCAAGTTTTATACCTATTCATAAAATATAAATACAAATTCATGTATATTATACTACATACAGATTTACTATAATAAAACATACCACACTCAAATATATATCGAACAGCAATATAGTTTGACTTGTAAGCCAAATAGTTAGTAAGAGGAGCTTCAGGTTTTTGTAATTTGTCTTGGCTCTCTGAACGCAGCTTAGTTCGATGTTTAGTTTTAGAAATACTTTTGTTTTTTTTGTGAGATTTTACTTTCTGCTTATGAGATTTGTTCTTGATTTTTGTGATACTCTTCACTTTTGGTACTTTTTTCCCCATTGTGTCAAAACTTCAAGACTTCTGGAAATCAAAAAAAAAACATATTTTGAACACAAATAATTAACAAATAATAATAAATAATACAACAGTGCTAATACTTATTAAGGGTTATCATATACATTATAATTAAAATTAATACATTTAAAATGTATTATAAATAAGTAAAATCCATATTCTTACAGAATTGCATGAAAAAATGTGCTCAATTAAAGAGACATAATAAATATAAATAAATATTATATAAAAGTAAACATCATAATAATTTTTTTCATGAAAAAAGAAGAAAGTTTAGTTGAAACTCTTATGATGAATTTCTAGTCCTGTTATAAAAGTAGTGGTCAATAATATTACAGCAAACCCGTATAAAGGAAGGAATTAAGAGGTTAAAACCTCTCTAACATTTTTAAAGTAGGTATATACTTATAATATAACAAAGACTTTATGAACAATTGTACAACTACAGCTTATTTTCAGTATTTTTTGTTTTGTCATTTTTAGACT
>JASXSY010002132.1:0-28714 GCA_034509805.1 Sipha maydis
CAGTTGTCGCGCGTTGTGATTGCCGATGCGTTCATTTTAAGGCGTTTTTTTTTTTTTATACTTAGCGCGACCCTGCCGGGTCGTTGGATTCGTACAGCCATTATACTATTATACTATTATTACCATTACACCATGAAATTTAATCTGGGAACTAATAGATTAGTAAAAATTCTTTCGCAGATATTTCGTGGTTCATAAAAAAAAAAAACTTTAACTTTTTAACTTTCGATCAAGCTCAATAATTTTTATTTATAGAATCGTTGGACGGACGATTTGCAAGATAGTTTACATAAGTTAAAAAAAAGGCGTTTACCGCAACTTAGATCATCAAAATGCGTTTGGACATGCCGTCACCGTTCACCACGTTCTTGAATTCTTGAATACACCTTATTATAGGACGTAGGTAATAATTAAAAATATTATTTATTCAATTAAAATTTTGTATATATTTTGTTAAAAAAAAAAAATACACAGAGTAAGATTTTGATAGATTTTAGCGAAATGCGTTTTACAAAGTTTCGAAAATTATACATTTTGTTGTTAAAAAATAAACGCAGATGGGTTGGATACATTTTGGGAATATTTGATATTCACTCAGAATTAAAAATTTAATTACAATTAAATAAGCATTTAGCAAAATAGAAATGTAACGCTGTAATAATTTTAATATAATTTTTTTTATACACCGTACAGCTAGTTAAGAAATAATTGTATTCGATTATCTGCCTTTCGAAGTCCCACAGCCCATTTCTTAGCAAACTATATATGATCATATGACTCTTTTATTTATTTGCTACTTAATTCGCACGGTAGTCCATATATCTCACGAACCCAGATTTTAGATTATAACGGAAACCATTATAATACCTACAGCAATAATATGTTCTTTGTACTACCTATAGGGATTATATTGGTATGCAAAAGAAATTACAATAAACCATTTTTTTTTTTTTTTCTAATAAGATTTTAAATTATTATATTTATAAGATATAACAGCGTTATGTTATAAGTTAATAATATTAAGAATGGTAAAATAAGATAAAATAATGTAACAATTATAAACTATGTTGTAAGAGAATTAAGAACATATAAAAAAGAACTTTCTTTATAAAAAACCTGAGCATACGCATAATAACAAAACACAATTTATGATTTACAAAACCCTTTATTAAAAAATATGTATATATATATATATATGTATGTATGTATGTATCTATTTATCTACCGATAATTGTACATCTATACACGTATATAATAAAGTATGAGTATTAAATTATACGTACATACATACATATATATATATATATATATATATATATAAAGAATATACATTTTATTTTAAATAAGTACTTGTAATCAAAAATTGTGATTTACTGTGCCAGATGAATTATTTAAATTACTTGTTCTTTTACATTTTATATATCTTCATTTCCATGAGAAAACTACCAAATTTCTATCTAATCGAAAAAATAATTACAAATCAGCATAGAAGTATAAAAAGTTTTTATTATTATTAATTTAGCATACCAAAATATTCCGTGTTACCCACAAACCAGATACCGCGGTACCTATGATTAGGATATACGAAATTAAATCTGTTTTTGCGAGATATGAAAAACAACAGATTGAATAGTAGATAAAAAAAAAATCCAAAGTGATATAATAAAGTTGGTTAATGAAAATAAAAGTTAAACAAATATTTTTTTAATAAATTTCAAAATAATGAAAATTCTCCATAAAGATTAAATAACAGTAGAAATAATAAAAATCATTACTTTAAAATAAATCGCATAATAATATAACACAATTTTTATTAAGCTAACTTTTTTCAAAACTGATTCAGTTGATACAATTTACTTTCAACAACTCCAAAAATTATTATGTTATAGGTAATATTCTAATTTGACCGAGAAATAGAATTAATCATAAATTATGTATACCGAATTAAATCTTCTTAAATTCAGCATACATAATTCTAAATAATATTCAAATTTCATAGTAAATTGTTTATACATACAACAAAATAATAACAAATAAAATTGTTGATCAAAAATTGAAAAATCTGAATCGTGTGATTTGCATTAAGCACGCTTAATCAAAAATTGTGTTATACTGCACAATAAGTATAGAATTATTTCATCATTTTTATCAAAAATATCTGTATCAAATTTAAAATCGATATGATAGATATTGAGAACATTTTTTTTCAAATGCATAAGATCGATCGAATATCAGATAATAATAATATGTCAGCTCAATTCAGTAAAGGAATAATATTATTTTAAGATTCTTAATAGTTTTAAAATCGTAAAAAAATATAAGTTTTTTAAAGGAATTGAGAACATGTAAAAAAGAACTTTTTTAAAAAAAAAATTTGAGCATACGCATAATAATAAAACACAGTTTATGATTCACAAAAAGCTTTATTAAAAAATATGTATATATATTTATATATATGAATGTATGTATGTATATATGTATCTATTTAGATATAAAATTATGGGTAGATACATAGGAACGTACATAAATACTTATGTATATATAAAGAATATACATTTTATTAAAAAAAGGATTTGTTATCAAAAACTGCGATTTACTGCGCCAGGTATTTAAAATTAATAGTCCAATTATATTTTATGTCCTCATTTCCGCAAAAAAAACAATATAACTTTTTTTTCAAATGTTTAAGTTCAATCCAATGTTAGATAATAATTATATGTCAGCTCAGTTCAGTAAAGGAATAATATTATTTTAAGATTCTTTATTGTTTTAAAATTGTAAAAAAATATTATACTTGACAAAAGTTTTTTAAAGGAATTGAGAACATGTAAAAAAGAACTTTTTAAAAAAAAAATCTGAGCATACGCATAATAATAAAACACAGTTTATGATTCACAAAACCTTTTATTAAAAAATATGTATATATATTTATATAGATGTATGTATGTATGTATATATGTATCTATTTAGATATAAAATTATGGGTAGATACATAGGAACATACATAAATACATATGTATATATAAAGAATATACATTTCATTAAAAAAAGGATTTGTTATCAAAAACTGCGATTTACTGCGCCAGGTATTTAAAATTAATTGTCCTATTATATTTTATGTCCTCATTTCCGTGAAAAAAACAATATAACTTTTTTTTCAAATGTTTAAGTTCGATTGAATGTCAGATAATAATAATATGTCAGCTCAGTTCAGTAGAGAAATTATATTATTTTAAGATTCCTAATAGTTTTAAAATTGTAAAAAAATATTATACTTGACAAAAGTTTTTTAAAGGAATTGAGAACATGTAAAAAAGAACTTTTTAAAAAAAAAATCTGAGCATACGCATAATAATAAAACACAGTTTGTGATTCACAAAAAGCTTTATTAAAAAATATGTATATATATTTATATATATGAATGTATGTATGTATATATGTATCTATTTAGATATAAAATTATGGGTAGATACATAGGAACATACATAAATACATATGTATATATAAAGAATATACATTTTATTAAAAAAAGGATTTGTTATCAAAAACTGCGATTTACTGCGCCAGGTATTTAAAATTAACAGTCCAATTATATTTTATGTCCTCATTTCCGCAAAAAAAACAATATAACTTTTTTTTCAAATGTTTAAGTTCGATTGAATGTCAGATAATAATAATATGTCAGCTCAGTTCAGTAGAGAAATTATATTATTTTAAGATTCCTAATAGTTTTAAAATTGTAAAAAAATATTATACTTGACAAAAGTTTTTTAAAGGAATTGAGAACATGTAAAAAAGAACTTTTTAAAAAAAAAATCTGAGCATACGCATAATAATAAAACACAGTTTGTGATTCACAAAAAGCTTTATTAAAAAATATGTATATATATTTATAAATATGAATGTATGTATGTATATATGTATCTATTTAGATATAAAATTATGGGTAGATACATAGGAACATACATAAATACTTATGTATATATAAAGAATATACATTTTATTAAAAAAGGATTTGTTATCAAAAACTGCGATTTACTGCGCCAGATGTTTAAAATTAACAGTCCAATTATATTTTATGTCCTCATTTCCGCAAAAAAAACAATATAATTTTTTTCTTTTAATGTTTTAAATGTTTTTTAAGTTCAATCGAATGTTAGATAATAATTATATGTCAGCTCAGTTCAGTAAAGGAATAATATTATTTTAAGATTCTTAATAGTTTTAAAATTGTAAAAAAATATTATACTTGACAAAAGTTTTTTAAAGGAATTGAGAACATGTAAAAAAGAACTTTTTAAGAAAAAAATCTGAGCATACGCATAATAATAAAACACAGTTTATGATTCACAAAACCTTTTATTAAAAAATATGTAAATATATTTATATATATGAATGTATGTATGTATATATGTATCTATTTAGATATAAAATTATGGGTAGATACATAGGAACATACATAAATACATATGTATATATAAAGAATATACATTTTATTAAAAAATGGATTTGTTATCAAAAACTGCGATTTACTGCGCCAGGTATTTAAAATTAATTGTCCATTTATATTTTATGTCCTCATTTCCGTAAAAAAAAACAATATCAAATTTATATCAAATAAAAAAAAGTAATAAATCTTCATACAAGTATTGTATGTTTTCTTTTATAACAAATTTTTCTTAATATTTCTTTAGAGAACCAAGCTATTCCGTCTTACCCACAAATCAGATACCGCGGAACCTATGATAGTGGAGTAAGAAATTAAATCTGTTTTCGGGAGATATAAACTACTACGGATTGAATAGTATATACAAATTTTTAATTAATCCAATTTTTTCAAAACTAATTCAGTTGATAAAATTTAATTTCAACATCTTTAATACTTATTATGATACAGGTAATAATCTAATTTGACCGAGAAATAGTATAAATCATTAATTGTGTATACCGAATTAAATCTTCTTAAATTCAGCAAACATAATTCTAAATAATATCCAAATTTCATAGTAAATTGTTTATACATGTATCATAATAATTACAAAAGCTGTTGAACAGAAATTGAAAAATCTTAATTAAATGTGATTTGCATAAAGCACGTTAAATCAAAAATTGTGTTATACTACGTATTAGTAAAAAATAATTTTTTCATTTATATTTCTTGTCATCAAAAATATCTAATATATAATATCAAGTTTAAATCCGATAAGATATAAATTGAGAACTTTTTTTTCAAATGTTTAAGTTCGATCAAATGTCGAATAATTTGTCGGCTAATTTAATAGTAAAAAATAATTTTTTCATTTATATTTCTTAAGTCATCAAAAATATCTAAATCAAATTTAAATCCGATAAGATATGAATTGAGAACTTTTTAATTTTAATTTTTATTTTATAATTTGTCGGCTAATTTATAAATTTCAATTGAAACGATTATTCAAATAAATGGTAGTGATGGTAGTAAATAAATGGAGTTATTTAAATTAGTTAAATTAGTTCAGATTACTTGGCAGGTTAATAAAGATAACCGTTTTTTATTGCGCCGGAAAATAAAGATCTAAATATCGGATTTTTAATTTTTTTTTCTTAAGAAAAATTCGATTAAATGGTAGTGGTTCGAATTATTTCGTATTTTCAATCATAGTTTGTATCTACTGGGCAGATAAGGTTCATAAATAAGGTTAAGGCATGATTCCTACCATAATAATTTAACAATAATTTAAGTATCCAAACATTGAAGTTCCCATACGCGTCGTCTGTCGATCACCATCATTTTGACCAACCATCTTCTCGTTCTGACTTAGCTTCTACAACATTGATTAAAATGTCCATTGATCATCTTTCGTATTATCTTCGTCATATTTTTCCTTTTCGTTGTTACCACTAACAATTCGATGATCCCGGTTCTCTTTTTTCAGGTAATCATGTCTATTAGGTACGGATTACCGCTCGTACTTTCTTTTGTAGAATCGTGGCGGACGCCAAGTGTTCTAGTACACTTTCGATCAGACTTGAGCCTCCGGACATCAACAATTCTTCTACAGCTGTCATTTCTAGTCTGCATTTGCATTTGTCCATTCTAGTAAGTTCGCAATCTCAAGCAGCCGTGTTGCAAGTGGATTGGGTTAGCACGACATCGGCGTTTGTATCTTCATGCTCATCTGATAGTTGTTATTTTACTCCGGTTTGCTTTTAGCTTCTGTTTATCATTTATTTTGCATAATTTTAAAATATTCTTCGTAATTATTTACGAATGATTTTTCGCATTCATGTTATGCGTTTTCATGCCGTGTCCACTTTGAATGGATTGTATTTAATGAATAAACAAATTCACCATTGGGTACTGGAAATTTATTTTAATTATATCTATATAGGTAATATTTATATAGTGTTTTTGGCCAGGTAACCATTAAGAAAATATCATAAATATTTATATGTTTAAAATTCTCGTTTTATCAATTGCATGCGCTGGGTTGACGTCGAATTAATTGTGTCATTTGGAATAATTGTCCAAGAGGTCATACATAAGAGCTATATCACATTTTTTATTTAACTAGTGTATTAACATTAAAATTTACCGACTTATGTACAGGTTTTATTTTGGAATAATAGATTATAGCTTTATAAGTATTCATATATATTTATGTAAATTGTACGTCCATTACAGACAAAATGTTCAAAATAACACTAGGTACCAAAATTGTGCACATATTTGTTGGATATCTTATAGATTGTATATTGCCCTTCTTGAAGCCCATTTTTGATTATTTTACAAACGATAAAAGTGACTTATTTCTAGCTTTTTACAAGGTTTTGATTTTCTATAAAAATAAAAATATCTATTTATTACACGATACTTTCCATAATTATCAATATGAGTTCATTCATGTACCTCCAAAAGAAGACAAATGCTAAGTTTTCTAGGGCCAAAGTAATATGAATTTTGGAAGCACTATAAGAATGAATGATAAAAATAAAAATTCGGTTTTTTGTTTCGAATAGGTATTAATTTTCCTTTTATACTGAAATATCTAAGAGGAACGAAAATTGATGATCAAATTGTTTATTATATACTATAAAATGATGTAAATAATGTATTATATGCCTACAATATTGTATAAATATTATCGACTGATAAATTATTATTGATTATTTATAATTAAAAATTATGACTTTGTAGGTATTCCATAAATAGTAGGCAGGGCCGGTAAAAGCTATGGGCGACCTGGGCGACTGCCCAGGGCGCCAGAACGGAAGGGGCGCCAAACTGAAAATTATTTTTATTTAATTTATCTTTTAAAACACATTAACAATCTATACAATTTGAAATATTCATTTTCATTATCTAATGTCGTTTAAATTGAAGATCAGAAGATGCATCTGCAATTGTCTCATTTTAGTCATATTTGTAGAATATAAGAATGTAACAGTGCATGTACACATGCGCATCGATAACCGCTGGTTTAGATGTAAAAATAATGTATCAATGCATGGAACTATGGAAGCATACCACCGCAAACGTTGACATCTCCTACTTTAACATATGTTCTTTGTGATGATAATAATATTGATATTGACATAAATAGTGGTAATAGTGCACTTGTGAACAAAATAGTTGAGATAAGCGATAAACCGGTAACCGATGTTTCCAAATCCGTTGTATTTATTCCTCAACTTGATTTATTCGACCCATATTTATGGCCAGATAATAGACAGAATCGCTTTATAGACATAGTTATTAATATGGGACCACGTGAAATAAATGATCACATTTTTCCCAAAGATGAAAATAATCGTCATTTTTCTAAAATATACCAAATAAGAAAATTAGACAACAATGAAAAAGTTAAAAGACGATGGCTTGTATATTCTAAAAGCATTGATCGGGTGTTTTGTTTTTGTTACAAACTTTTTAATAGTTCTTATAGTACACTATCCACAATAGGCAATAATGACAACAACACTTATTTCTCATGAAAAATTACCTGAGCATTTTACTGCATACAAAAAGTGGCACGAATGTGAATTAAGATTAAAACTTGGTAAATGTATTGATAATGACCTGCAATGAGTAATGAATACAGAAGTTCAATATTGGAAAAGTATTTTAGAAAGGTTAATATCTATAACTTTACACTTGTCCAAACACAATCTAGCTGATAAACTATTTGAAAGAAATAATGGAAACTATTTGAGGTTAGTAGAACTTTTAGGAAAATATGACAATAATATGAAAGAACATTTAAATCGAATAACTACACAAAAACTCAATATAACCTATTGCAGTAAAGATATTCAAAATGAATTTATAAATCTAATGGCCTCCAAAGTTTTAGAAATCATTCAGCAAAAAGTACAGGACGCAAAATATTTTTCTGTGATATTAGATTGTACTCCTGATGTCAGCCATTCTAAAAAAATGTTATTTACTATAAGATTTGTGGATGAAAATAATGACAACTTACAAGTAGCTGAGCATTGTATTGGTTTTAGAGAAGTTAGTGAATCTACTAGAGAAAGCCTAATTGAGTTATTGCTTAAGACGATAAAAGAAAACAAGCTTAATATAATGAACTGTCGTGGTCAGGGTTATGACAATGGCGCGAATATGAAAGGTCATAAAAAATGAGTTCAAGGAAGTATTTTAGCTTTAAACCATAAAGCGGCATATATGCCCTGTGGTTGTCATTCTCTTAATCTCGTTATATCTGACACAGATTCGCAATCCAAAGAATCTATCACTCTTTTTGGAATTATACAACGGATATTTATTTTATTTTCGGCTTCTGTTTACCGTTGGCAAGTACTAAAATCACACTAACCTAACTTGACGGTTAAGCCATTGCAGGGGCGGATCCAGAAATTTTTTACGGAGGGGCACAAAATAAATTGTTTACTTACGACTAACCTGCCTGAATTGTAATATAATACGTAGAAGCAACATCAATTATGTTGGCCCATAGCCTTCAGGAATATATAAAATAAAAAATTGAATTAAAAAAACAATCTCAAGCAATTATTTTTAAGCACAAAATTTACTAACCGTGGCTATAACATACCAACACATTAGTCAATACACAATAAATATAAAATAATATTATTTTATTTTTCGTAATTGTATATTACTCTAGTTAGTAGTTGTATTGAACCACGAAAATAATCGAAAACCCAATAGGTATATTTTAAACCTATTTGGGGGGGCATACGCCCCCTTCGCCCACCTTCCCTTGGATCCGCGCCTGATTATAGATATAAGTTAAAAATTAATATTATTTTTATTTTTTATTTTACGCAATTCGACAGTTAATAATATGTATATAATATGTATATGTGTAATATAATATGTGTAACCATATTACAATATTGTACGATCCGGTAATAAAGTTGAAAATTATAATACAAAATACATACTAATTGTATTTAACTTATAAAAAAACTTAATTTTACTACTACTCAAACTTTGTGTGGGGGGGGGGGGGGGGGTAAGGGCACCAAAACATGGTTTCGACCTGGGCGCCAATACTTCTTGCGCCGGCCCTGGTAGTAGGTTCCAAGTACCATAACTACCATAGTCTTAAAACTTGATTTTACATTATGACGAATATTATCTATGCGCCATAATGACAACTATTACAATATTATAAAATTATTTATTAATATATAAATAAATAAACAAATATTATTTATATAAAATGAATAAATAAAATTTTAGCCCGGAATATTATTATATTTGTAGAATACGACCGGTTTCTAATTAAAATTTCATTATTAGGTTTTTACAAAATCAATAAAATCCAAACTGAATGTAAAAAAATAAAGGAAAAATTAGTAATTTACATAGAGATAATTTATTTTAATAAGAATTTATTTTAATGAGTTCTTATAAAAAATGCATAAACGTATTAAAGAAAAAATAAAACACAACTCATCAAATAATATTTTTCACTTTTGTAGTATGAAATATTTAATTAATATCTAACAATTTCATTAAAATTATAAACATTAGTACTAATAATATAAAACTAATATTAATATAATCAAACATATAAGTAATAGAATTAAATACTTCACAAAAAAATCCTCCTTCTTGTAGGAATGTTACAATTTTTATTTTATATAAAATAACTTTTTAAGAAACTTATACCAAAATTAAAAAAATTCTGTAGGTTTATATTCAACTAAATTTAACATAATAAAATAAAACAAATTACTTCAACATTACAATAAAATGTTAAAACTTTATTATACAAATAAAATGAAAAAAAAAAAATAAATATTTTTGGTATATCTAAATTCAAAATAATAAAAAAACAAGTTACTTAAGTATTTAAATCATAAATCTTTTTAAAAAAATTATAATAATAATTTCAAAAATAAATTTAATGTTTTTAATTTAAACACTATTTTTAATACTAATTACTATTATTGTATTAAAAAATTAATAAATTACTAAGTGTTCCAGAACTTCTACCAATAGCATCTATAATTATGTCTGTTCCTGGAATAATATCTGCTTTTACGGTAATCAGCAATAAAGGTTCTAATAACTCTTCCTTTATTGCACTCCTCAATCTGTTTTTAGATTCTGAACGGAGTGATGGAATCTATTGGAAGGAAAGTGAATGTAGATGGTACTTTGGCAAGTCAAAAATCCAACTTTTTCAATACTTTTTAAAAAAATCGAAAAAAACGATAAAAAAATTACGAAAAAACGGGAAATTTTACGCAAAATCACGTTTTTATAAAATACATTTTTTTAAAATGCTTCAACTCGAAAAAGAAAAACCGCAACAACTTGAAATTTTCACCAAATCATTATATTGACGTTCTCTATACATGGTTATGTTTTCAAAGTATTTTGACATATTTTGACTTATTTATAGACAATTTAAATTTTCGATTTTTGTAAAAAAAAATTTTTAAACATCTATCAAATTTAATTGGCAGACCGAAAACTCTTGAAAATTTAATACAAGGTTTATAATAAGTTAAACTAATTGTAACTAAAAAATTTTGGAGATGTTGAAATTATTTAATTTATCAATTACATAAATCCATTGTTAATTTTAAAAGTCGCAATCAAGTATCAACGTCAACGTCGTCAACATGTGTAATGACCAACATACATTATACGATATCACATATATAAATATTAAAATTGATACTATATGTTAATATAAGGTATTATTATAATAACTACATGCATTATTTTTAAATAATTTAACTATGTCGCTGTATGCAACTGCCAACCCATCCTAATTGAAAAATATATTTATCGTTTCAAAATAAAATATACTTTTTACAATATTTATAAATAACAATGTATTATATCCTAGACAAACATATTAACTCCGTTCAGAATCGTTATTCGTATACAATGATATCTATCATTGCATTCAAATTTAACAATTCCATTGTAATAATGACCTATCCTATAAACGAGGTGCACTCCACCCCCAACTGTACAGCAGAGCGAGGCCCATCCGGTTCTTTTTATTATTTTGAATTTTGAAAATACACATTCGCAGTTCACTTGAGTACAGGAGAGAGTGAGAATATATTTGTATATCAAGTATAAATTTTAAAATGCTGATGCATGTCAATTATATTTATATAAATATCCCAACAAATGTGGTGACTTTGCAGACTTACAAGCAATTGTTTTAAAATTATCACTAGATTTTGCTAAACTATCGTCAAGACTTAGAGATTTAGTATTACTATTATGTGCAATATTGTTAAAAATCTGATTAAATTGATTATATAAATTGAAGAAACTCTTCTTTTAATATGATTCCAGATTCGGCATAAAAGCATTAAAAGCAACGTATTTTAAATTATCGTCATTAATTAAATGAAGATTTTTGGAGAATTATTTAAAACGTTGTGTATTAAATTTAAGTACCTAATACTTCATATATTTTTTCATTTTTTTCAAACATAGATAAGAAAAATATTTCATAATGCCATAATGTGTATCGTTACATAATAAATTCCAAAAATGAATCTAATAATAACTTTCATAGCCTTCGCGGCTAGAATCGGACTGTTCCAGTTGTTTTTTTTTTTAAATAGTATTGAAATATTGTATTATTCGTTTTCGCGATTATGATTAAATGAAAATCGTTTTTTAATAATAATTAAAAAATTAATTGAAAAATTATTAAAAATAACAAATATAGCTCGATGCCCAAACATAAAATTTCTAAAAGGCCTGGTTGGGTATGTCCACCTACCCACTCTGCCAGTCCACCCCTGCTTAAAAATACTAAACACTAAAACTAACATTTACATTAATTCAATTTTAGAAAAGTTATACATACACAATAAAATAAAGAAAAGTAATTTTAATAACATTTTAAATGTACAATACAATTTAAATAATATCTTATATCAATACATTTTAGATAATAATATTTAAATAATAATAATCAAAGTACATATCTATGACTAATGAGAACTCATTTTAAAATGTACTTTGGTTATTATTATTTGTTATTATCTAAAATGTATTGATATAAGATATTGAATTACATTTTATCGTATTGTTCATTTAAAATATTATTAAAATTATTTTTCTTTATTTTATTCGTAAGCGTATCTCTTTTAAAATTGAATTAATGTAAATTTTATTTTTAATGATTAGTATTCTTTAAGTCCATATTAATATTATCATTATTAATATTACATGTATAGTATTTATATATTGATATAACTGGTTTCAAATAATGGTTTAGAAGATAGCGGGGTTCCCAAATCCAAATTTGTACCACTACTTGAAGTTACAACAAACTTTTCAAATTTTAACAACCATGGTTTAGTTAAATGTCATTATCAAGCAAAAAAGTGGCAATGTAAAACTGGTCGATGTTTGTGTTTTAAAAAAAATGTTAAATGATCCATCAAATACCATAAAAAAAAAAACATATAATAGCAACTACATAATTAGTAACTAAATATTATCAAAAATTTGTTATTTAATATAATTTTTTATAATCATATTATTGTATCTAAATATAATTACTTATATTTAAACATAATTTAAGTTTTAAAACAATAGTTGTACCGATGGACACGAAATTTAAAATATTACATACACCTACGTACTTTACATATTAATAACTTATACATAATTTTTATGTAGAATAACAATAAATAACTAATAATAAAATATTGTTTAATTTTTAAAATAATATAAAAAAAGTTTCATTTTTATTATTCGCCTAACTTAAAACGAACATTTAGCAATCTTGCAAAAAATTCGGATAAAAGTATTTTAATACTTTTTATATATTTGAATTCTAATCGAAACCAATTAAAAATATATTCGAATAGGTACGTATCTGAATATGTTTTTTTAGTATTTTTATTTTATTTTCAATTACCTATTTAATTCGAAAAAATATTTATTTGTGTTTACATTTAAATTATAATCCTGGGGAGTGGTCATTAATAACAAAGTATAGTATAATTACGAAAAACCTAATAAAGGTGATAGTTATTTATAGTATTATATAAAAATTACGAAAGAGAAGTAGCTATTAATCAGTATAAGAAAGAAGCTAATAAATTTACCAAGTTTTCTGCCAATGTGAAAGATGACTGTACACTAGAAGTGAATTTTAATAAAAATCAATATGATTATGTGGTAAATATTTTTTTTGTAATTTGTCCAACAATAGTTCTGCAGATATTGAAATTTTTAATTATTTTTCTAAAAACTCAATAATGAAGAATCTAACTTTTTTGGATAGTACTCCTCGTACGAAAAAAGTTTTTTTTTTTTTTTTTTTTAATTCAATACGCTTTTACCGAGTAGTGATCCAGTGAAATAATATATATTTAGTGTGAGGAATGCAATTATGAATAAGCAACGAGGGAAGATGACTGATGAAAATTTCGAAATTATAATTTTTTTTCTCGGGTCTACTCAACCCAGTACCATAAAAGCGTTCGCGTACATTATAAAAAAATTACAAAATTATAAAAACAGAGCAACACTTATATTTTGAATTTTAATGAGTTATAAAAATGCACGGTGTTTTATTTCATTGGCACGCCAATAAAAATCCAACTTAATATTGTCAACAAAATACACGTGTTCCGTATTTTTCACGCTGAAAGGTGGTCCCCCTGTTGTGCGCAGTGTTATAGAATGCTATAAAATGTTAGAAATTAATTTTGTACGGCTACATTCTCTCGATTGTTCCATCAAGTGTGTACGCCTGTATCAACATTACGTGTCTAACTATTGTCATTATTATTGCTGTTGTTTCGCGGGTACAACGACGTTATCACGGCGGCGTGCCGTAACGTTTTCTTGTACATGTTGTTGCCGTGTACCACGCGTTTAATTTTTATTTGATCCAAATTTGTTAATATTTTATTTTATTGCAAGCATTCCGGCATTTGATTGAGAACACCAGTCGGTTTGATTAAACATTTCAACAGCAAATGTGGATTGATAAGAACCATAAGGTCAGAATATATTTACTGTAAAAATGTTTATTTGGTTTTGATTTTTTAAACAACTTAGTACTACTAGTGCTTGAGTTACTATACACTGGATTAACGAAGTCAAAAATTCTTATGTTTAGAACATTAGAATACAAATGCCTTCATGAGTTGGTATTATGACATTTGATACTTATTGGCCCTTTATAATGTAAGCCGCCTGGGCTTTTTTCCTTAAATCCACCACCGAGCAATTAGTGTACTTTGATATAGATTTTGTCAAGTTTTTTATACATCAGTGCCGTAACTACCATACGTGGTGCTCTTAGTAAATTTATTGACTCTTATTTTATATGAAAAATCCATTTTAATTTAACTCAAAGGTGTTTATTTATTTTGCTGCACTTTTGACACCCGTTCATTTTGTCAAACACTAGTTACGGCACTGTTATACATCAACATTTATAACCAGTAATAAAATAAATTTATGATATAGACTCTATCAGTATAACTATCAGTCCTTAATGAGCTGTATAAATAAATTATGAGTAGATAAATATTTATATTTAAATAAAACAGTAAGCAAACTATCAAATGGTAATTAATAACATTGTCATGGGCCTTGGCCTGGACTGTTATAAAATAAATAAATAACATAATTATTAAACGCATATTAAGTATGGTTATGCTCTGGCAGTGGCTTGTGTAATGGTGCACAGGAGCACGTGAACCACCCATAAAAATTATATACAAAATTATTAGATTCCTGCACTTAATGATAATTGGTTACTATGCACATAGTCTGTAAGTACCAAAAATATTTATTAAAAAAATGTTTTAGCAGTATTTTGTGTTGAGAAGTATGTCTATTAGCGATTAAATAATTAGTGAAGCACGCACTCGTTGTACTCCAAGCGGCCGTTCAAAAGTTAGCTAAATATTTAAATACGTTGGTTAGTAGTACATGATAGTTTGGAGCACAGTCAATGTGTGCACCAGAATTATTTTTTTTATTTCACATATCACATCGATCGTGAAAATAAAAAAGTTGTGTTATGTTTCATACATAATAAGTTTTTTTTACTAATTTATTTTTATTTTACTGTGATGAAGAGCTTCATACAGCTAAAAAGAATTAAATGCATCTATCCTATAACAAAATTAATATGTTTTTACCCGCCTACATAGGTATCTTACAAATAAATTGTGCACCACTTT
The DNA here is from genome assembly GCA_034509805.1 of Sipha maydis. Taxonomy (NCBI): domain Eukaryota; kingdom Metazoa; phylum Arthropoda; class Insecta; order Hemiptera; family Aphididae; genus Sipha; species Sipha maydis. The sequence goes on from JASXSY010002132.1 coordinate 15,670, forward strand.
ATGTGAATCTTATGACCCGCTTCTATCCTCTGGTGTTAAATCTGTGTTAAATCCCACTTGATTATGAATCAATGCAATATAACATAAGATGTAAATATGATTAACAATTAATTAGTTAAATGTGGAATAAACCATAAATAAATAACTAAATATTAGTTAAATTACTTAACTAGCCATCAAAACAACTATGTTTTAACAGAAAAAATAACAAAAAAAGTTATTCATAATGTTTAGTATAATTCACAGTGTTAAATATTAAAATTAATGTAGATATTTATTTTAAAATAATAATATTCTATAAATTGTTAAATTGCTAAATGAATATAAGAGTTAATTTTACCAATATGTAGTTGTAAAACCTTAATATTAGAGTAGAGAATACATAATTTTTTTTTTTTTTTGATTAAATATAATAATTATCAACCAATACAAATATTGAACATAATATAACATAAGTTATTGAATACAGTTTGTAGTAGAAACAAGGAAAGTTCTAACAAAAACTATGTCAAAAGTCTTAATATTAACTGTGTCAAAAATTATTAAATTTTACGCAAGTCCAATACATATACCTGTAACAATAACAAAAAATAATGTGAATTTCTAATACGATAAATTAATTTTTTGATCGTTTTTGTTACGATTGATAATATTTTAACGTACTTTTCCGTTAGCAGCACTTGCAGATATTTTTTCACCCGTATGATTCCAGTCAACTTCAAAAATCCCATCCGATGCTCTGAATCTATAAGCTAACTTACCATCCTTAAGAAAAAATATATGTAGTTAATTTTACTTAAAATAACAAAGAAGAAAATTAAGTATAACTTAAATATGTATTAAAGATTACTAAACAAATATAATTTACCTGCACTGACCAAACATTAATATGTTTGTCAAAGCTACCTGATGCTAAAAACTTTCCATTTGGTGAAAAGGCTATACTGTAAACAGGTTCAGTGTGATTTAAAAGTGACCGAGTCTGCACACCACGTTCAACATCCCACATAATTATAGTACTATCGTATGATCCACTAGTAACAAGTAAGTATTATAAATAACAATTAACATTATATTATTATGTAAATAATATACTTACGTAGCAAGTACAAGATTCATGTTTGGATTCATTGTACCTGGACCTGATTGACTCCATTTCATGGTGTAAATTTCTTTGGTATGTCCATGCAAATCATGCACGCATGTGTCTTGGTTCATTGACCATATTTTTACAGTACAATCGTCTGAACAAGAAGCTAATAAATTACCTTGAGGATCCCACTTAACAGCATTAATTTCATTCTAAAATATTTATTAAATGTTCATATTATTATTCATTTTATTTTTTTAACAAATATTAGACTGGTAAAGATTATCGAAACTAATAAAAATCTGTAGGAAAATACTTGTGATGCAATTAAAAATATGAAAGATTATCAAATTAAAAAAATTATTTATAATATTCATCAACATTTGAAATATATTAATAAAACAAGTTTTGAGTAAATTATTTTCAAAAGTAACTTATCAATGACGGGTCCAGACCTTTTGAAAATAAAAAAATATTTTGCATATACTTATCAATATTTAAACTATAAATATTATAAATATTAATTTTTTGGTTAAACAGCCAAAGACTTGGCAACTCAATTAACTTTTAACTTTTTAAAAAATGTTATACTTCACATTAAAATTGTTTACAGGGTCGTATGAGTACATTCATGCACAGCATACATGATCTTAAATTGTTACCGCTATGTATTTTTCATAAGATAACAATTATAATAGATGGGTTTGATTCGTGCAGATATTTATATAGAATATTAGTATGATATTTAAACAGAAATAACAAATAGTCAACATATGAATTAGATGTTAGATAATATAAATTTAATTAAATTTTGGCATTTCAGATGAAAGTAATCATAAACAGTTAACAAAAATAAATTTTCAGTGTAGTACTATTATGTTATTAATCCAATAGAATAACTTACAGTGTGTCCTTTAAATGTTTTTATTGGTTTATCATTATCTAAAGACCAAACATGTATCATTTGATCGACGCTACACGTTGCAAAACAGTCATTTGTGCGCCAATCAACATCTAATACTGGTGATGTATGACATTTTAATTTTCTATTGTATGTGCTGCAATTCACATCCCAGATATATGTATCCTAATAAAAAAATAAATTAAAAATTAAAAAATTAAAAAAATTACAAAATAATTTTAATAATTTTTACACTGTCTATTCCAACAGAAACAATATAATTTCCTTTTTTATTCCATTTTATAGCAAATATTGGACCTCTTTGTTGACCAATGACCCTTGATATTCTACCATCTCGGTGCCAAATTCGAGCATAACCGTCATAAGAACCAGTGCATATTAATTTTCCATCAAACTAAAAAAAAATTATCATTTAAAATAGAAACACCTTCAAAAATAGATTAAAAATCATACTCTCCAATCAATAGCAGTAACATCTCTATTTCGGGGTTTTCGATTTCCTGTTAGTTTTATTACATGACTCAAAATAAGTGGAGGAGAAGTAAATACACAGTCTGACACATCCCAAAGTCGTGCTGTACCATCTCCTGATCTTTATAATAGAAACAATTTCAATTTTAGACAATAACTAAAAATATAATACCTCAACATTTTACCAAAGTGTCATATAGATGAATATAAATAAACAAACTAACACAAGATTATACGAAAATAATATCTATAAACAACTATTAGTATTATTGACAATAATTATTATTTTATGAAGTAAAAGAAAGTTGAAAGGTAATTAAATATAAGTATTAACTAATTGTATGTTACATACAATTTATTGCAAAAAATAAATGTTTAAGTTTTTTAAGTTAATTAAATTTAAAAAAAATTATTATATGAAATATCAATAAGTTGAACTTTATCAAATTTCTGCTTGATTTGTTTTTTTTATAAATTTTTTATTTTTATAAATTTAATATTAAAATCTTTACTTATTTATTAATGATGATGATATTCACCATTATTAAAATTTGTTAAATAATTGTAATTTAATATGTGTAGTTAAATTATACTTTTTTTGCAAGTAAAAACAAAAACAGTTCATATTTTAATTAAAATGTATTTTACAAAAGAAGTTTCATCATTCACACTAGTAATTTATAACCAACATAAAAATAAAAAAAACTACCCAGAAAGAAGTAAGTCAGAAGTTGGATTCCATGAACACATGAATGCTTCAGACAAATGACCCGTAAGAACAGTACTTATTGAAGATGGTATTTCAATACAGCCACTTTGTGTTAATGTATTAGAAGAGGTGGCGGCTGAAGTCATGGCTGCGACTTCTTCAACTTTCGTTTCGTTATTATTTGTATTCCTATTATTTCTCCTTCGCCTCCTGTTTTGTTGAGTAGTTATAACTTGTGGCGTTACTGCATCGATCAATGACAAATTCTCGTTTAGATGTTGATCTATATCATCATCTCCAACACATATTTCAGCTTCAGTATAAAATATACCCTTTTGTATGATATTAATTAAAGCTCCAGCAGGAACAAAAGTACCATTGATATTTGTAGAAGCAATATTTGATTCAAGACCAAATGTAAATGCTGAATGTTGAAAACCTAAGCAAAAAATTATTTAATTTAAAATTTATTTATAAACGTGTTATCAAACATACCAGATTCTTGTAAGTATCGATAAACAAGAAAATTTAACTCATCACTGTTAAAATTCATGGTCAAAATACTTGATATTACCTGATCTGAAAAAATATTTATAATAATCTTAGTTTAAGGTTTAGAAAACCAAAAATAAATCATAAAACTTAGAACTAAAAAACTTAATTGTAATAATTTAACTCAATAGATTAAATTTTACTTTAAAAACTGTTAAATATTACATCATGTATTATATAGGTATATTTTAAATTGTAGTACTTAATATTGATAATGTAATTTAAGATAAAATATTATTAAAAATAAAAATGGTGAACTATTATTATTAATAAAACATATATATATGAATGGCAATTTATTAAAAGGGACCCAAGTTACATTTTTGACAAAAATAGTTTTGTTTTATATTATTCATCCTCTTATGTAAGCACATAGTTTTGTGTTAAAAAGTACCTATTTTGTATCATCTTGCCTGTGCAAAATTGGTATGAAATATTTCATTTTGTTAAAAGGTACCTATACCACAAACATAGGTACCTTTTAACAAACGTCTGGTGGTCATACTGTATTTTATACAGAATAATAATATGAAGGACAATGTGGATAATAAGGATCTACTTTTAACCAATTTATATATAACAGTAACTTGCCAGGATGTATTACTGCACTGCCTTTTATTGATGGTATTATTAAATACACTTTTCCATTACAACAAAAATCAAATTCAAAAATAGAACTACCTAAAGAAATATTATACCCAAATAGAAAAGTTCCTATCAAAAAAACTAAAATTCAGGACATTAAAAAACTTATGCCATATATCGATGAGCAATTCAAACACTTTTACAACAAAATTTTACAATGGCCTGTGATTGAATAGTTTATAATAACTTCTGTTTAACATTTTCCTTTATATTCTTATTTACATAATAAATTGTTCAAAGACTGACAAACCCAAAATGCTGTTAACTACTAGAAATTAAGATTTTACTTCTTTATTATTATAATTTGTAAATCAAAGACTGATTCAATAAAATTAGAAACCTACACAAGTTTTTATTTTTTTTTATTTTAATAAAAAATATTGTTTTTTTTAGATTATTATTCATTTGTTTTTATTAAAAGTTTATTATTTAGTTGCATTGTTATCTATTTAATTGGATAAAATAAAATAAAGAGTTATTATATTATTTTAAAATGTGTCTATTATATTAATTATGATACCTTAAATTAATAAAATGATTAAAATTTGTTTAAAAGGACCTATGTCACATTTAAAAAAATTGTTATTTATAAAGGTACACATTTTTTTTAAATAATTATTTTTGCTGATTATTTTTATACAATAATATTATATCTAAATTGTGATGATAGATCTTATAACGCAAATAGAAATAGATGAAAACAGTTTTTTGTTTCTCCTGAAAAGTGGTTGAAAATATACATGGGTCGCATTTAACAAATTACCATTCATATATAAGAAAGTGACATAGTGACATATACTAACATAATACTGACATTGTAATATTTACAGATCAGATATCAAGAATTTTAAAAGATAACTAGGACATTCAAAACTCTCGGGACATTCCTTTTTCAAAAATAAGAGTAAATGTAATACTAAATGTAGACCACAGACTCATTATCATACATAATACAATCAATTTAAAACCAATATTTACTTTATAATTATTAAGAACATTTTACAAGTTAAAAATATGAATTGACTTAAAACAAATATTGAATAAATATATAAATAAATAAACAAATAAATATATGCTTAGCCTGGAGTTTTTTGTCTTTGATTATTGAACACACATACAACATGCTTAAATATTTGAAATATACTATATCTTGAAATAACATGTAAAATAAAACTTTCAAATATTTTAAGTAAAAATTATAATTTCATAAATACTTTTTAAAAACATATGTAACATAAAAGTTACTACTTCAATTAAGTTTCTTAAGAAATTTTGTTTATAATACAATGGCAATTGTTATAGTAAAGTATAATAGAATAGTTTAATAAGATTGTTTAAAGAAAAATGAAGTGTACATACTATCTGTGTACAAAGTCTGTTCTGTCATGGTGTTTAAAATAAAATGTTAAAAATGTTAGGTCAACTAGATAATTATTTGTTGTATATCATAGATATTATATTGCTATTGGATGGGGAATTCTTAATAAACACTATTTTATAGTTCAACAAAATAATTCAAATTAAAATATTAATGTATTATAATGCAAGGTACATACCTGTTCGATAAGAGTCGTGGTAGACCAGTAGGTCCTTGAATAACTTTCAATCGGTGCGACAGACTTACGTTGGTGACGGGTTGAAAAAAAACCTATACAGGAATATAATTCACGTTTACAATCCAACAATCCAAACGAATTATAAATTAATATAATATGAATGTATTAATTTAAAGTCGATTTATCGACATTTAAATGTGGGAATTGAAATCTTCTAAAAGAAAAAAAAAAAAAAAGACAATAAAATTTTCGTCGACGTCGAATACGTGTAGCGACAGACAGCACGAAACACGAGCGAGCGACTAAACGTCAGAAGTCGATACCTCGGCTGGCGTGCGAAGTACGAGACGAAATAATTACCGGTGATGTGGCTGTTGCTCCCGGAGGATGGGGTGCACTTGTTCGTGGAGGGTGCACTTGCGTTGCTTGGCGCGGGCAAGGTAGCGGACGGTGGGTGACGAGGAGACTGTTAGCGAGTGCGTTCGTGAACTGCGAATGCGAACGGACGAATGATGCACGCGCGCTCATCCACCGCACCGTCGGCCGCGGCGCACGACCCTAGCGATCTCTGCGGACGGGACGTTCGTTTTGCGCGCGCAGACGCGGCACGGTCGGGCGGGCGGCGCGCCGTTGGCCCGGGGGCCGGTGACCATTAGCGACGATGCGGGTGCGCGTCACGTGGTGGACGGACGGACGATGCACGGCGCACGGGCGGCGTGCGTTTCGGAACGCGGGAACGGGAACGGTTGGAAGGGCGAGGGGGAGAGATGGTAGGTCGACTCACGTGTTACGCTTCGACGGCGCGGTCGGGTACCGTTTTCGTTGCCGCCGTCGTCCGCGCGGTCCGTGATAACGGCGGACACGAAATCGCGTCCACCGATTGCGCTCGTTCGCCGTCGAGATTGCCTGAACGCGTCGGCAATCTCGGCCGTCGGTCGATAAGCTCACATTGCCGCGATAAACCAGCAACCGAACTCCGTCCTTCGAGCGGCGTCGCGCACTATTTGATGCAACGGTGCCGCCTCCCCATCGGGTTCCTCCGCGGAAATCACGGCCGGTGATAGGGTTGCAGTGTAACGAGCGGGGCCGTTACTTTTGGTTAGATAGCCCTCTAGCCCAAAACGATCCGATTTATTTTTCACTCAGTCTCTCAGATTCGCCGTAAACGTTTGTCGGAATAACCATGGTATACTCCTCGCGCGTGTTGTGTAGTCACAGTCGTAGGCGTGCGCGCGGTACGTGCCGAGTGCGGCTGGGCAATACAGTAGCGCCGAATCGGTTTTTTTCCTAAAGCGATCTGCGGCATGCTCTTGTTAATTTGCTTACTCGGGGACTCGTCTTATCGAAGTCTCGATTGACGTGGAGGGAGGAGCACGTCAAACCGTATAAACCCGTCTCGTATCTACATGTCAATTGCTTTAAAAAAGACTTATTCATATTTTGACGATATACCGGCTTCGGAATAACTGAACTCTAGACTGAGACAAATGCATAAATTGCCCTCTCCCCCCCCCCCTTAATGACGCCACTAGGACACTACCTGAAAATTATACTCAATAGTTACTACGGTTAACATAAACATGTGATAAGTATATACCGATAGTAAATATGTATCTATAGATATCTATTTTATTTATAAACTTATTTTCACATTGTTTGTTGTAATTGGTGCGTACTTGAAGTATTTTAGAGTGTTACTGGATAATTTTTCAGGCAATTCCGTCATCTGTATTTCTCCACTCAAAATGTTGGAAATACCAACAATTGTTTGAAATTCATATTTTTTTTGTAAAATACTATTGAATTTTTGATCTGTCGAAATTCTATTTTGTCCTATAATTTTTTCTATTTTAGATTACATTTTTTTAACTAGAAATAAAGTTAAAACTAATAGACCATGTTAGGTTGCAAACTTGGTAAATTCTACTGGTATTAAACCATAATTGGAATAAATGAGTACTGGTTTTCATTGAACTATTTGATATAAGATGTTGAATTTCTTTAATAGAAATAGCATCATTCGATTTTAATAATTTTTTAATAATACATTTTAAATAATCAACTAATTTTAAATATTTTATACTTCAACAAGTTAAATAATTTTAAAATTATATGAAAATTATGATAATATTCAAATTACATTAAAAGAAAAAATTGCCAATATTTAATTTATTACAACAACAATTTTTTTTTTTAAAGTTTTTTAATAAAATTTAAACAAAGCATATTTTTAACTCTTTTAACAATTAATATAAACATCTAAAAAAAGTATGAAAATGCAACAACATCACTGCATCAAGTAGTTCTACCAAGAAAAATGAAGTAAAAAAATTTCAACAAAATTGTAACAAACACTTATTTGAAATTTATGATATTTAATTTACATAATTATGAACATTAATTTAAAGACAGCATATAAAATTAATTATTATTTTGTATTATCTAGTAAAATTGGGGGTGGATGACCTACCTTCCATTTCCCTAAAGGTACGGTTTCCAAGGCGCGACCTGTCGCGGCGACAAATAGTCGCGGTCGATGTCCGCGACTAGTCGCGGCTACCCATTTCGTATTGAGTGGTTTCCAAGACGCGACATATCGCAGCGGCCGAACTGTTTTTCAATCAGCGTTCGTAGTTAACCAAGATGAGGTGTTAATGTCCACTTTTTTTTGTTGGATGCCGCTGAACCCGTAGAGGGTTTTCTCTTATTTCTTACATAAGAGTCTCGAATATTTTTTTACCTCTTTTTAGTTACGAGTACATCCACTACAAAATATTAATTATTGTTATTTTCATAATTTACTTTTTTATATATCTAATATAAAGCACATTACCTGATTTTCCAAGTTTCAAAGATATGTCTTTCCAAATATTATCTTTTAATATTATATTTTTATAATTGTTATCACCAATATTATATAGAATCATATTTTTTTCAACTTCTTGAATAAGAATTTCGTCTTCGGACGCAGGAAAAACTAAAATAGACGCCATTTTTTATGCTAAATACAACGATCACTGTGAATGTCGCGACGACTTGTCGCGCAATACTGCTCTCGGAGCAGTAGTGTCGTCGGTCGCCGCGACCCAAAGTTCGGTCTTCGTGGTTTGTCGCGCGTTGCAAACCAGTCCATATGATTTCCAAGCAAGCAGTTACTAACGACCTGTCGCCGCGACTTGTCACCGCGACATGTCGCTCCTTGGAAACCGTACCTTAACTAGTTAATTTTTCTCTAGCAGGACTCTAACTTAAGTTTTGGGCAAGCTTATGGTCAAAAATAAATTAATAAAAATTACTCTATATTTGTGAGCAACGATTATAAAACACATTGTGGTCCCTTTCAACTTGCGGCTCAGGGTTATATCTCTTCTCACCTCTTGATCCAGCCCTAACGAAAATTCTGCATTTTAATGATTATTGATCAAATAGAAAACCCAATATAATAATACCAAATGTACATATCAGCTATAAAATTGATTTTTACCGAAAATCCTATACGTATAGATACACATTACCAGCTATATCCCTAGTCAGACTTGAGTAGTATTTCGAATACAATATTCGGAATACTGTATTCAGAATACTTTTTATGTATTTCAAATACTTTTTAAATACTTTTTTTTTAAAGTATTCAATAAAGTGTTTTGAATACTTTACAACGAGTATTTTACAGTATAAATATAGTATTTCGAGTATCTTTTAAATGATAAATCATCTCTTTTTTTAAATTATTTCATTACTTCTCCGACGTATCTTGTATAAGCTAATATCAGATATTTATTATTGTTGTAAATTATAAGCTATAACAGTTATATGATATAAAAATATAATAAAATAACATATATTTAGTCTACAATTTCAAATATTTCTCATGGCATCTATAATTTTTGGTAATCCGTAAAAAACGACTCGGAAAAAACGTCAGGTAAAAAATGTCACGGTAAATACCGACACGGGTAAAAAACGTCACGGAAAAAAACGACAAAGTTTTAAGTTAGTTATAGCAAGTAATTAAGTATATAGTATTATTATTATACTAGGTAACAACAATTACAAGCCCAGCGTCTTATCAAACCAATACCAGATAACTGTCGTAGATAGGATATATATATATATATAAACACAAAAATATACGTAAAATCCTATTGAGTATTGGTTATAATCAGGGCTCGTAAGTTCATGCATCCGCATGTTTTTTCTGCTACACAGAAAAACATGCTAACTGAGATACAAATCCGTTTCATAACAGTAGTAACAATAATATAAAGTTTAATAGTGCATGTTTTTGCATGTTTTTGGTGTTAAGGCATATTTGGCATATAGTCGATTTTTTAGAGTTGTTGGTGCATATTATTTCATGAAAACATTTTTTAGACTAATATTTGAAATGTTTCTTGTTTCTTATTTATTTTCCCGTTTACAAAATGATAGTATTTATATTTATTATTATTCTCCAGTGACTACCTAGAATCCTAGCTAGTACATACTACATACCTATTTAAATTATATGCGTTTTACTTAGTACCGCGGAAACAATGTTATTGTAGGCTAACTTGATTTATATCAAATCAAACTTTGATTGCTTACCAATAGCGATCACGCGTCTACAAGAACAAAGCATTCTATTAAGTGAAGGACTTAAAATAGTCGAAGAAATCCAAGACACATTTACAAAATTAGAAGGACATCACGAAATTGAAATTAAAAAAAAATTAAAATATGTTTTGGACAAAAATATCGGGTACAACATAATTTGTAAAATTTCCAAATTTTTGAGTGGCGAAGAAGACAATATTGCAAATTTAGATCTACCTGATGATATGACTGCAAACGATTTATTGTACTTCAAATATGCACCCCTTACTTCAGCAGATGATAGATCTTTTTCTATGCTCAAAAACTTATTGGTAGACAATTGCCGATATTTTAAGTTGGATAACATAAAAAAAACGCTAATAATACAGTGTAATTTCTTAATTAAATATAATTTTTATAAATGTTTTACTAATATATCTCAAAATGAAATACCTAATATTAAATTCCAAATTTTTTTATTGTAGGTGCAGAATAATGTGTACAAAAATTAGATAACAAAGACATATTATCATGAACTTCACAAGTACCTATTCATTTTTTTTTTATTTTACTTATTAAATGTATAAAAATTAAAACGAATGAAACACTTTTAAAATTAATGGATATATTCTTATTATTTTAAAATTTGCTCATGGTTTTTTACATAATGCATATTTTCAGTGCATAATTTAATAATTTTAGGGCATATAAATGCATATTTTCGAACTTTTTAGTGCATATTTTACTAATTTTTAGGGCATGAATGCATGCTTATTTATGCATTTTTTAGTGCATGAACTTACGAGCCCTGGTTATAATATAGGTTTAAAATTTATTACTTTGGATAACAGTGGTAGAATTATCGATATAAACTGAAACATAATTTTTATAGTATGAAAAACTAGAAGTATTTTAAAAGTATTGGAAATACATGTAATTTGTATGAAATATTTGAATACATATTCGGAATACTTTTAAAAAGTATTTTACCTAAGTCTGCCTATAGTATAATATACGATTATTATTAAAATGTGTATTATAAATTGTAGAAACCCTGTGTGAAGCTTAAGTGTTAAAAAAAAAAAAAAAGTTGCACCGAAAAATAGTTTCAAATAATGTTTTACCATGACAGTATGAAACAATAATTTTTAAAAGCTATTAATCGACACAATTTAACTAATGCCAGCCTTAATTGTATAATGTCTGTTCGAATGGCACCACGGAATGTATTTACGATGGTATTTTTAAACGTGTACATTCGTCTCGACATCGGTAGATACGTCTTTAAAAACACGTTTGTATGACAAAGAATCGAAAAAGACCCGTCGTCCTTCAAATAAAAAAAGACAATATTGTGGAAGCGATAAAATTAATAATGGAAATCGTTTCGGACGCCGGTTCGAATACCCACCGTATTATATTCTTCATGTATATATATATATATAATGTACATTTCCGATATATTCGACATTAGGGTATTTTAAAGGACTGTTCAAAAACATTGTACACATACATGTGGTCGTTTCCTTAATAATATGATCTTAATACGCGGTTGGACATATTTTTAAATAGCTATCCAAACAAGGACCTTACCATCACAAAACAACCGATTGTCGTTGACTTAGATTCTCATGGGTCTAATACGCATTTACAATCGATGATAATGAATACGGCGCATATGTGCTATGTGAATATGTAGGAAGTTCGTGTAAAAACGTTAAAAGGACAGTCCAGAAACATTAAATACATAAACTCGATCGTTTCCTTAATAATATGTTTTTAATACGCAGTTGGAAATTTTTTTTTTAACATGTACCCGGTTTATAATCTTACCATCACGAAACAACCAATTGTTCGTTGACTTAAATTCTCGTGGGTCTAATACGCATTTACAACCGATGACAATGTATACAGCACACATGTGCTATGTGAACCTGCAGGGTATATGTGTAAAAATGTTAAAAGGACGGTTCAAAAACATTATACACCTAAATTCGATCTTTTCTTAATAATATATTCTTAACACGCGGTAGGAATTTTTTTTTTTAATATGTATCTAGACAATGATTCTACCATCACGAAACAACCGATTGTTATTGACTTAAGTCTTCTTCACACGATACAACTTCAAGACGACATGACGGATACACAAGTATCGGCTGATTGAGTTCAGTGTAAGTAGAATACTCATAAACAACCCATTGCCACACACTGTGCTATTCTGAAGCTACTGCAAAGCGACGAAATCTCTAGTCGAGTATTTGCTTCTAACTTTGTTGTAGCTAAGTTTTATCGTTATCAATATGTGATGATGATATTGTTATTAACTATTATTACAGATAGAAAAAAATAAAAATAATGTAGTACCACCCTTACATTGAAAAAAACATTCACTGCTGCTAAAGAGTTAGAAAAGTTTGATTCTAACTTTGTAGTTTGTATTCTCCAGTATAACGAAATAGTCATACCAACTCTTGATCGATATTGTTTCTCTTTCTATTCGACAGAGGGATACACTAATGCGG